>CAKNXH010052717.1:15018-36642 GCA_932178445.1 Andricus quercusramuli
GGCGGACCAAAATTGTAAAAAGAAACCGATGTGACTGAAATTTGCTAAAAGGGGGGTTTTCGGCTCGCTGATTTCAAAAACGGGGTCAAAATTCAAAAAATTCAAAATGTCAGATCCAATATGGCGAACCGAAACCTACAGCCTTCAATTTTGCCCCAATCCGCAATTACTTTTTTTTTGATTGAAGAGCACTAAATTTCCAAGAGCAAATTAGTCAGAGATTCTTGCATTTTCATTTATTTATTTTTTATATGCTTGCTCGAAGTATGAAAAAATATTGATTTTTCACAAAAAATCCTGAATCGACGCAAGAGTACTCAGTATGAAAACAATTGTTTGATTACTGTCTGTGTTAATTGTTATAAACAAAAGACATTAACAAACAGCCACAGAGTGTAATTTTTATTGACAAAAAATTTGTTTTCGGATGAATATTCTCTAAATTATAGTGAGGGTGACCGTTAGTCACAAGTTTTATGAAACACCAACAATTGTATATGGTATGTTGTGAACAATTTTTTGCACAAATTTGGAACATTTTTCTTCCTTTATTATCTGAAAGTATGTAGATATTCGATAAAGTGATACATGTTTGATTATGTGTGTTCAAATACAAAAGTTGTAGATTTTGTAAACAAATGAAGTAAGTAAATATAAAACTTTGTCCTGGAAAATAATTTCGGATGTTTGTGAGAGATTCGTAATAATATAATGATTCGTAGGTATTCAACAACACTGAAAAAAGTAGATCGATAGAAGAACTATCTAAACCAGTAGTTCTAACTACTTGTAATTGAAGCGCAGCTTTTTATCGGTGAATTTTGTTAAAATTACAATTTTGTGTTCAGGTTTGTTGAACCTTCATGGTAACTTTGACGGCATTATGTAGCAAGCTGAGGCAAGCAAATGAAAACCTATGGAGTGGCAGATGGTAGCTCTAAGAAAGCATCCAGAGGCGACTATTGTCGCCTGCAACGCTCGCGGCTGGAGTGTAAGGATAACAGCGGTAAAAGAATAGATTAATTCATAATGTCCTCATCTCATCAAACACTTGACCTAGTCCGTGGCTGATAATCAAAAACCGGGTTGACCCGAGAATAACTTTGGATGGAAAAAATATCGAGAATATGAGTTTTTTTCGTTTATAATTGTTGAAACCCAAAATTGAAAAGAAGTTTGGTGCGTTTGTGATTAAAAAAATGTAATTCAAATTCTAATATCGAGTTTTCTACGTCTATATTCGTTAGAAAAGTGAACCTAACAGAAATTGCAATGCGTTCTTGATTGAAGAAAGTCATACTAAAAATATTAGTATCGAGAATACCAAAGAATATTATTAACACCAGATAAAATATAAATAAGTATATTCTCTGATTTAGAAAAGCGTATAGGGCCGGCTTATACTTGAAAGAATCTCAAACATTTATTTTTGAGAATAAATTTCTCTATGAAAATTTACATTGAATAATTGACCGTTTTTAAGTAAGAGCGCTATAAAAAATTGATTTTTCACTAAACTTCACATATTGTCATATGAATATCTTAGCACTTATCCGACTAAAAACTTTTGAGAACAAACAAAATACGGACAAAAGTATAGTCTTGATTGAAGCTTTTTAAAACATATTTTACTAAGTTTGTTAGCACATGAATACTGTATTTAATTTCAGAAAACTGGTTTGAACAATTAACGATCAACTTTTGAAAAAGTACCCTGGATATTCATAGTCAGACACATAGAGACCCAGTGACTCAGGCGATAGCACGTGAGGCTTCCGAGCAGGAGGATTGGGGTTTGATCCCTGGGCCGGTACCAATGGAAATTTGTCTATGTACTTCCAGCGGAGCTTTTGTGGTCCAATACCCACCTCAAACTTTAGGCTCTGTTGAAAATAGCGATTCAGATCTATATCATTTGATATGTGTTTGGGAATGTACGAAGTGATTCTGGTTTCTAGCGGTCCTCGCTCGGCTTTCTTTATTATGAACTATGCGAGTGTGATTCATACGTTCTGACTACGGGTAGGTGTAGCCAGAATCAGACCACCATGCAAACAGTTAGTCGGCAGCAGATTATTGATGTGAGAGCATGATTCGGTCTCGCCGGTTATTCTTCATGTATAAGAAGGCTCACTTTAATCGGAATAAATTTGCTTTATTATTTTACCGTAACTTTTCACATGATTCTTCTGTATTTCAACCTTTTATAACAATAGGCTCCCTAAGAAAAAGCTATTACCTCCCAAGGTGAAGGCTCTATTTGCCTTGCAAAGAGGTCTGCGTCATTCACTGAGCCATGGATTATGCATAGCATCTGAGAGGTATATTTCCGGAACGCAAAGGTACCGTGACTAGATGTACTGCCTTAAAAATAAATACGGATGTGGCACAATGAGCAATTCAACTTGAGCGCCAGCGGGTGTTATCACGAGGCCCCATCCTCATTGAAAAATAAAAGAATAAAGATAAAACTCATCATCAGGATGCTTTTCTCGACATTTTAAGACCAACCTACCCTGTCCACTTATCACTGCATACAGAATTATGAGTGGAGTCTCAATTATATGGCGGTGTCAGCTTCGCTCGTGGAACCAAAGTGCGCATAGTTTTTTTTTTCATTTAATAAAACGTTTACTAGTTGAAGTGTAGTATAGATTGAAAATTCTAAATTAGTCCTCAGTTTCTATTGAAAACTGGAATTTATCAATGAAACAACTTTGAAGTTATGGATATGACGGTGCTAGCTTCACATGAAATCAGGGCGTAGCCCATTTTTTCTTGAAAATTTCTGAACGAAAAAATCAGGCCTGAAGGCACTTAGAAGTCATTGACAGTCCCTTTATTATAGCATAGTTCCTAATTCAAATAATTCCTAATTCAAAGTAATTTTATAAATTGGTTGACTATTTCACCATGTTGACCCCAAACATGGCTTCTATTTACTTTTAACACACTCTATGTCTTAATCACTTCTTCTGTTTTGATTCAATCAGCTGATTGATTAATTTTGTCCGCAGTCTTTTTTAACTACTTTAAAACACTTTGGTTTTACTAATTTTGACCAAAAACGTAGTTTTTCAAATAATTTGAACTCTGTTCTTTTACCCTGAGCCGGATACCAATGGAAATTTTTCTATGTACTTCTTCCGGGGCTTTGATGGTTCGGAACACACCTTAAACTGTAGGTTCCCTTAGAAAAAGGTGGTGTCGTACCACGGTGAGGCTCCATGTCGAGAGGCCTAGCCTTGGAGGCCGAAGCCGATTTTGAGAAGAGTCGAAAGTGAGTCAGCGTTCTTCTTGCGCTTGGGAGCTCCTACAGGGGGCACCACGCTCGATGGTCGCTGGCCGATTTCAAGTAATGAACACATACACATACACATACACTCACATAACACACCAGGTCAGTGCTTCGAATCTGTGCATCTACCTGATGACCTCAGAGGGATCGCTCCGTCCACCCTAGCCTGCTGGGGAGGCTGCCAAATGGGAGACTGGATGAGGATCACTTTGCCTGATCAACAAAGGAGGACGTCGTTTACTGTGTGGTAGGTGTGCCTGGCATCTGACAAGTATAATCTAGGAACGTTGATAACAACGAAACCCACAGAGGTCAAAAAAAAAAAAAATACTCGGCGAAGGATGGCCGGATTCGGAGTACTGCCTTGAGAATAAACACGGGTATGGCATCATAGGCTTCATAGCTTGAGCATCAGGGGTGGAACTTCACGTTCCCCCCGCCTACATTACAACTAACTAACTAACAGGTATTTACAATATTTATATATTCTAGTTTTTTTATACTTGCGTTTCAAACAAATCTTGATCTTTAGATTTGAATATAAGGAAAAACCTCTTTCATATTGTATAGCCTTGAGAAAGACACGAAGCGGTGTCGAAACTTCAGACTTATTTGTATAGACACTTTTATTCAATTTCAAATAATAAAAGTGCAAATTTTAAAATGAACGAATGACCGAATTATATATTAATTTTCTCCATTTTGAAAAATTAACTACATTGCCGGACAGTCACGACGGTTGAACTAGAGAACATTTTTTTTAAGGGAAGGTGACACTTACGAGCTTCCTAATTAAGAATAAATGAGATGGAAAGAAGGAACGTTTGCATACTATTACGTTCTTACGAATACAAGCAAAAAAAATGTATATAAATTTCTGTTTTGAAATTGTAAAAATGTAGTAGTACATAACCGCTCATTCCTCCTTCTTCTTCATATTCGCAAACTTTCAGTTTGATATCTCATTTCGTGTGGAATTGGTGTACTTCAAAAACAATATCGGTGAAGTGCGAATCAGATCAGTGTCACATGTCTTCAAATAAGTACGGCTGATAATTGGTCCCAATCTGAACTAAATCTGGCTATAGTTGGCCCAACCTCAATTTGGTAAGGTGGGCCAATAGTCAGCCAATAGTTATCATTTCGGAAGATAGGCCATGCTTTGGGTAAGTTGACTCAAAGCAACGATAGGCCCATGAAAAATTAACACCTGGGATGCTCTTCATCAGTGTCTTCCTGGAAACTGTTTTTTGAAATGGGTTTGATGCCTCCAAGGGCTATAAAACGATATGTTGTAACTATACCGACAATATATTTGTTGAACTCACATTGTTTCATTATTTTGGTGCCATGCAAGTATCTTGACAACCTCAAACTTCCCATGTGTTAAGGGTACTACTTGTTTTCGGAGTACATTCACCCAGACTATATGTTTATAGAATCCCGATGACCCACTTCGGACTGGAGAAATTGTGACGTAACTACTTCCATTAGATGAAAATATGGGTGCCTCAGCAGGAGTGTCGACCCAACCTCTTCCTTCACCTTCTATCCTTTGTATTTCCTTAAGAAAAATAGTCTGAATTTTTAAAATATTTTTAATTACAAACGGTGATAGCATTAACGATCATTGAAAATTATTTAAATTTTTATGGATATAATACTTCATTCATACAATATTTAAAAAATTAAAATGGTTTCAATAATACTATACTAAGAATATATTGGAAACATTTTTTTAAAATGTAGGATATTGAGATGACTAACCTGACAATGCCAGAGCGGGCTTTTACAAACTGTTATAATGGAAATATTTTGTGGACGCGTAGTCCATGTTATACACACTTCTGTTAATGAGATCCAAGAAGCTGTTGTGAAGTAATAATCTCTGAAATAGATCGTCACGGTCACCAGTTGCTTTATTTCTGAATATATGGGTGTTATTCATTAAGAGACAAATAATTGATCATATTTCAAATGATAATTTCATATCATAACGAAAATATTTACTAATTCAATTTCACATTTACTTAGGATCTAAGTTCATAATTAACACAAATAGTAGAAAGCGTTTTTCGATAAGTATTTTTTGGAGTACAATTGAAAAGAATGAACTCGATAGAAGAAGCAGTAGAGCCATAAAATGAGAATGAAGAAAATGGCAGTTTGTAGAAGACTAATAACTACTAATCTGGATAAATAAACTTACACATGCTCCATGATGAATGCCGGAGGCTTGACTAACTTTGTATGAATATTCTTCGGATCAGCAAGATCAGCAACATACAGATGTACCGAAGGATTGGGTGTCCCTGGCTGTAACATCATAATTAAATTGTTTTCCTTCTGAGGGTATTTATTAAAATGGGTTAGCGGTATTGAATTTTGAGGCCGAGCGCTTCATTATTTTTTTATAATTTTTTGCAAACGTCATCTACATACTATTCTCTTTTGACGTTCAGAGACGGTTTTCGAAAAATTGTTTATATTTTGCTGCATAATAAAAATTGTGAATAAAATAGCAGTGACGCTCAGAGTTAGCGATCTCGGCGTTTTTGCCGTATGGCCGTGGGCCCTTGGCGAAGTGTTCGAGGCAGATACCCCGCTGCGAGTCGAGTTATCTAGAACAGACATGCGCAACTCGGGGAAATTTTCTCCGGGAACACATGTTCCGCGCCCCCTACTCTTTCTCCTAGAGAGTGGGAGTGGTAGTAAACGCTTGCGAAAATCTCCTCTGTGACGTACGCTTCTACCACGCGAATACGTCTACCACCACCAACACTCTCTAGGAGAAAGAGTAGGGGACGCGGAACATGTGTTCACGGAGGAAATTTCGCCGAGTTAGGCATGTCTAATCTAGAACGAATGACCCTTTCATTTTTATGAGATTAAGGCCGGTTACAGGAACTGAAATGATAAAAGTATCGCTGAATTCAATTTTAATTAGCTGAATTTCTTCATTTATATAACTAGAAGAAAGTGAAAATAAGCTCCATGAAAGTCGGAATGAAATGAAAATCTGAATTATTAGTTTTCTTGTCGAAAAATTCTGCGAAACCGTTTATCAATTCCTCTACTAAGCATTTGTACTAATCTTCAGTTAAAAACTATTGATTCACTCAGAAAGGCTTAGCAATTCGTATACTAAGCCTTACTAAGTAAATTAGCAGTTTTCAATTAAAGATTGTGAGAAATGCTCATTGAAACAATTACTAGAAGAGTTCGCAATATTTCGGTAGTATCAAACTAAAAGTAAAATGAATAAACTCACTAAAAATTTTTAAATCGATCTTATTGAAAATTGTATAATCCCATATGAAATGAGTTAGCGATATTTGAAGTCGTTGGAAAGGATTTCTACTAAATATTGTAAAATTTCTCGGTCAAAAAGTATACATATGAATTAAAGTAACACGAGGAATATAAAAATTCAATTAGATTTTATTTATTCTTCTATTCTATTGACTAATTCCATTTTTGCCTATTCTGTGTTTGATTCATTATGTGTGCAAGTTTGTGTTTAGCTACACGTTACCAAGTGAAAAATTCAGCTATTCTAGGAAACAGCAAGTAAAATTTGGAAACTTTGCTATAAAATACTTCGAAATAAGTACTTTATACTAGGCATAATTTTGCATAATTGAAATAGTGCGAAGTGATTTACTGATTGTTTTAGTAAGCATTTCTCCGAATCTTTAGTAGAAAACTGCCTATTCATTTAGTGAGGCTTAGTACTCGAATTACTAAGCCTTCCTGAGACAAACAGTAGGTTTCAACTGAAGATTGGTACAAACGCTTAGTAGAGGAATTGGTAAAAGATTTCGCAGAATTTTCTCACCAGAAAACTATCAATTCAGATTTAAGAAGTAGGTGTCAACTTTTTAGCATGGCTGGATGTTCTTAACAATGAAAGGATAATTTGTTTCAGATAATTTTACTCGCAGCGGGGTATCCGCCTCGAAAGCTTCGCGAAGAGACCACCCACGCGGCCGAAACACAGAGACAACTAGCACTGATTCTCACTGCTATTCTACTTACGTTTTCTATAATTAAATAAAATAGAGACAATTCTTCAAAACACTGTCTCTGAACGTCAAAAGAAAATAATATGTAGGTGAAGTATGCAGAAAATTATACAAAAAATGCAAGCGTTCGGTATCAAAATTAAATACCACAAACCCATTCTAGTAAAACTCAAAGAAGCCATTGCCAAATCAAAGAGTGCATGCGTAAAATAATCTCAACTATTGCACGATTGACAAGTAACATTAGGAGGACCTACAATGCCACAAAGCTGTTACAGAGTGTAATTTATCACAATTACCCACGTCACGTGATATATCTGGTATACAAACTCAATATCCAGAGAGCAGGTATACAAACTTTTTGAATCATCAGCATTATCAAAGAAAAATAACTCCGAACCTTTAAGAGCTACTTGTAAGTGAAAGAGCCAAAGCTTGTTGGGTATGAGGTTATTTGTTATTGTGTGACCTTCCGTGAAGAAAGAGACCTAACTCCCGGGAGAACAGTTACATATGTGAAACTATACTCTATATAACTTTATTCGCACTACGCGCTTTTCAATATCATACTGGAATTACGCGAACACGAAAACTGTATTAACTTAAAAATATTAACATTCATCATCGTAGTTAAATTCTTTAAGTTTGTTTTTCCTGAACTTTTGACGTTACTAATAACGGCTTACGAGCATTAAGAGTTCAATATTCTGGAAGAAATAATTGTTCTATACCTTCGGATACCGTAAATGTCTCATCGTAGGATATTGGTCATCTCCAAATTTAATATTATGTACTTCCTTTACAAGAGAATCATTGAACGCAGCATATAGCATCAAGTGGCCATCGTTTGATAGCCATACAGCTTCCGCACTATGTAAGATTTCTTCTGAAAAAAATTAAATTGTTTGTGAAGTAAATATTAGATTGTTTGTATAGAATATATCAGATGGTTTTTGTTTAATATATTGAAGTAGTAAGGTATGATATGGGGTGCCGCGATGGGCATGGCCGATTCCCCCTCTCTACCCGCGCCACACGACTGACGCCGACGCGTCACTGTAGATGAGACGGAGTAACAAAGATCTACGTATTTGGAGAGGGCGAAAGGAGATCGCCTTCTGAAATATTCTGGGTCTTGTGACGTCACATAGGGAGTCCTCAAATGTGAAAATGGAAAAGGGAGGAGAATGGAGATAGGAGATTCCCGACTAGAGGGTTCACAGCGCTGCGTCGTAATAATTTTGGGGGGTTTCCTCGGAGAAAATGATACTCAAACGATCTGGATATTTTCAATTAGAAAAGTAATGTTTCGAATTGAATGATTTTAAGAAACAAGATTTAATGTTCATTTATGAGCGAAATGAGTTCATAAAATTAATTATCTAATATAGAAGAAGGGTAAATAATGAGAGCAACAGTTTGTTTATTTAAACCTACATATGAAACTCGATTTATTCAATTTTTTCAAAAAGAAACCTCACATGGAAATAGACCTAGTAAAATTGTCTTATATTTCATGAAAATCTAAACCTATCTTAAAGCTGAATATGTATATTTAAAAACAAAAATTATTTTATCACTCATTACACTTTCGTAGCCTGGGATACCGATAATTTTCAACTTGAAATTTCCATTCCCTTCTTCCACATGAACACACACACACACACTGATTCATGCAAATACGTGCATAGCTATTCATATATTATAACGTAAGACGATTGTAAAAGAAAGCGAAACAAAAAAAGAAATGATGCGAGCAGACGAATGACTCGTAAAACCAAAGATATAAAATACGTATACCGTACCAGTGTGAATCATTAATATCTTAAAACCGTATAGAATATTACAATGAGATTTAAATTTATAAGACAAAGAATAATATGATGGATATTTGTGAAAGATATAATGTCGCGAGTTTTTACGAACAAGATTGAACGCATGATGCAAGATGTCTAATTATTACCACACAATCATAATACCCACCTTGAAGCACGTATTTTTGTTGTTGCGGAACCCTAAACTTAATTTCATATTTACTTAATAGACTTTGGTGAAAATTCAAACAATGCGATCATTTGTTATTAAATTGGGCGTGAAAAGATTCATAAGCTCGTACGAAAAGTAAGCATTACACATATGATGAAAAACCATAACACAAAACTGGCCGCACACATCCGACGATGCACTTTGTAATTGCGTTGTGTTCCATGTGAACGAAGTACAATTTCTTCGCAGACGATAAAGATGTTGAGGGATAATAGGTGATATATGTATAGAATTCCTGAAAATAAAACAATTCAACGATCAAATTTGGACAAACACCACAAAATGCTCCTATTGCAATTCCTAAAAACAAAAAAGTTTGTTTCTTTGGACAAAAATAGAGAAGAGGAATGAAAAATGAGAAAGCAGCCAACCAAATCCCCTTCCTTCTCTTTTTTATTTCCTTGGTCTTTTTTATTTTTATTATTATCAAATCACAATATGAAAGCTTGCAAAATATTTACCAACGTTTCGGTGCTCATACATCACCCTTATTAAGGCAAGAAAAATTAGAGCTGGTGGGAACAGCGGCAAAGCAACGACGCTATCTCCTCGATACCTGAGACCTAATTGTGGGTCAAAAGGCAAATCCGTCACAAACAAACAAGAAATAAGAGAAAGTCAAGACTCATGAAAACCTACCGCTAAATATAATTAATCATACTAGAACAACTTTTGTTTAATTTATCTAAATCAGTTTTTAAATTAGTAGACGACTTATTTTGTTTTCTAATATAAAGCATTTCCATGAGTTCTCTCTTCCTCTCATTACTTTCACTATGTAAAAATTCAACATTACCCCAGTCAAACTCATGGTCAACATCAACAAACCCTCTCGTATATCTAGCAAGAACACTTTTATGACAACGTCCCAAACGAACATCACTTTTGTGTTCCTCCACCCTCGTATTAAGAAGTCTACCAGTCTGTCCCGCGTAAGTCATGTTACAGATCTTGCAAGTGATCTTGAAAACAACAACACCATTCTCAAATTTATCTGAAGAATGTCTACCAAAAGTTATTATTGAATCCATTTTCAATGGTATACGGAAAATAGTATGAATATTAAATTTTTTAAACATAAATTCAATAGTTTTCGAAATTTTACCAAAAAAAGGCAGAACAAAAGTATTAAAAGAACTATATTCTCTCAATCCTTTCTGGATATTCGGAGATAAAATGTTATTTTGTTTGTTTTCGATTTGTTGAATTCTAATCGTGATATGTTGCTCAATCAACTTTTGTGGGTTATGATTAAGAAAAAGGATATTCCTAACAATATTCAAATTCTCACCGAGAAATGAAATGTGGGACAAACCTAGAGCACTGTCAACCAAGTTTTTGATTACTGTAATTTTGTTTCAAAAAGGATGAGCTGAAAAGAAATTTCAAATTCTACCTGAATATGTACTTTCCCTATACCAGTTGGTAATGTCATTACCATCCAAGAAATTTCAGTTTTGGATAAAAACCGTTAAAAGCATCATAACCTGCCTGTAACTTTGCTAGGGGAACACATAATAAGGTGTCATCAGCATACCGAAAGTAAAAGGGCAGATCAAAATCCAGCTTCTTGAAAGCAAAGACCACCAAATCTTCCATAACCAGCGCTGATAAAATCGGAGAAATGACTGAACCTATGGGAGTACCAAACTTTTGCCAATAAAAAGATCCATTGAATTTAAAATAATTTGAGTTCATAATGAAAACCATCCCTCCAATAAAATCTGTTTGACTTAATCGAGTACGTGTTTTTATATTATCCGATCTATTTAAAATTGCCTGTTTAACCAATTCAAGGGGTATACTTG
Source organism: Andricus quercusramuli (assembly GCA_932178445.1). Taxonomy (NCBI): domain Eukaryota; kingdom Metazoa; phylum Arthropoda; class Insecta; order Hymenoptera; family Cynipidae; genus Andricus; species Andricus quercusramuli. The sequence continues at coordinate 26,196 of CAKNXH010052717.1, forward strand.
GAAACTTTGCAACAACATCCAAAGAAATCATTACATGGTCATCAGGAACAGTTTTTTGAATCATAATTTTTTGGAATTCCCAGCTATTTTTCATATTGTATTTAGAAGTCGTAATTAAGTCTTTGAGTATCAAATTAAAGTTTTGTTCTAAAAATTTCGTGGGAGTGTTAGTAGTTGAAATAACCATTCTCAAAGGATAGTCATCTTTATGAATCTTTTCCAAACCTTAGCATCTTGCAAGAACTGTCTTCGGTATTTATATCAGTCCATCTTATATCCTTTCCCAAAAGTCCTTTTCTTCTCCAATGGTCTAGAACCTTGAAAGTGTCTCTTTTTAATTGCTTTAACTGGTTTTCATTCAATAATTCAAAGTTATCGCGATTGGAAAGTAAATCCTCCATATCCCTAATATAATCTGATTTCTTCAGACACACTGTATTATTGCCTTTATTAGCATTCATGCAAATTATATCAGGGTTGTTTTTAAGGAAATCTTTTGTTATCTTGAAGCGTTCAGAATTTTCAGGATCAATACTACTTATGTGCCAACAATTCTTATCAACAAAGCTCTTTGACAAGTGTAAAACCTTGTTTCTGATATCTTGTTGATTTAATACTGGAATTTTGTGAATGCTTCATTCAATATCTTTGACTATTTCCATCATTTTACATCATTTGTAAATCGAAAGCTTTTTTGATAAAAATTGTTTGCACATTAGTAGTATTGATCGTAAAATTTCTGGAGGCTTCAAGATAACAAAAGATTTCCTTGAAAAAAACCCTGATATGAATTGCATGAATCCTAATAAAGGTAATAATACAGTTTGTATGAAGAAATCAGATTATATTAGGTATATGGAGCATTTACTTTCCAATCGCGATATCTTTGAATTATTGAATGAAAATCCGTTAAAGCAATTAAGAAGAGATACTTCCAGGATTCTAGACAATTGGAAAATGAAAGGACTTTTTGTAAAGGATATAAGATGGCCTGATATAAATACGGAAGACACGGTTCTTGCAAGATGTTATGTTTTGAGAAAGATTCATAAAGGTGGCTATTAGACCAGTGGAATTAGACATAAAAATCGAGTCAATTAACAAAAATTCCGAAGGTCTTCAAAAAAATTATATAGTTGTTTTTTTATATGTTGGACATAAAATAACATTTTGCAAAACATGATCGGGTCGGATATTTGTTTAAAAAAATTAATTTGCAACATTTTCCCCCCATTGCTTCACGAAAATTCAAAACATTTTGCAAACTTGAGTGAGTGATTATAAATTCAGTCTCTATCTTGTATTAAATAGGCAAAACGTTCGTGATACGGCAACATTATTAATTATGAACAAATTATTATTTTGTTAATCACTCCCCAGCGAAAATACAGAAGGTTCTGCAAAATGTTGTTTCTGCTTTTTTTCATTGAAAAGAGACTATTATATGATTTGCAAAACTAAAGAAATAACGTAAATTATCGTTTTTTATATTATTGCTTCACGAAAATTACAAACTTTTTGCAAATCGTACTGAGTGATAAACAACTCATTACCAACGTTATATAACATTTTCAAACTGTTTACAACTTGGCAAAATTATTAATCATAAACAAATTATTATTCTGTTTACCAATCCCCAGCGAAAATACCGAAGGTTCCGCAAACTGTCCTTTCTGCTTTTTTTAATTGAAAATAGACTATTATGCTATTTGCAAAACTAAATACATAACGCAAATTATCTTTCTTAAATAATTGTTAAATTTTTTGCAATTCGCCTCCCAAAATTCCAGCGAAAATTGTGAAGGCTGCGTTTTAGGGTAGCAAATGTGAGAAATCTCGAGATCGGGAAATTATCAAATTTGCAAAACGTTGCTCGGCCGGCAATAATATTAAAATTGCAAGTAAACAAATTAGCTACTTTTGTGAAATAGCCAGAAATTAAAAACATTTTGCAAATCGTACTCAGTGATAAACATATCATTACCAACGTTATATGACATTTACAAACTGTTTACAACTTGGCAACATGTTGTTTTGAGGAACATGGCTAAGATGGCGCCGAGTGCGGTTGTACTGTGAAGCCGCTCCGTGTTTCGGGTTGTTTTTCTAGTGTAAATCAACGTATTCAATTTCAAAAAAGTGTCTGAAGCGTGAATTTCAAGACCCTTAACACCCCTCGTGTGTTTGAAGGGGATGCGGATAACGGATTTGTTGCAAAAACAGTTATTGCAAAAAATTTGTGAAGTTCCCACGTGGTCAGTGAACGGTATCCGTGATTTTTAGTGAAAAAAAAATCATTTTTTCAGTGTAGAGAAAGGATTATCAGTGTACATCTATTGAAAGAATAGGATATAGCTGTCATCTGATGTTGCTTAACACCTGTAAGTGATTTTAAACAAAGGAAATCAGTTGGAGCTGTCAGTTTTTGATATACGTATATCATTCATGGATGGAGAAAAGTGTTTTAGATATACGTATTTCATTTTATTTATCTATAAAAAAAAGTGAAAATAGAAGTGTCTTTCAGTCTAACTTTCTATAACTTTTGGTTCCTGGTTTATCTTCGACTATTTTCAGTTTTGGAACATTTATCGTGCCCCTAGCTTCAAAGCACGCATAACACCGTTCGCGTCCACGTGTCTCTAGCCCTGGACATAATTATATCACTATGGCCTCGAACAGAAACACGTCTAAGATTAATCTCTTTGCGGAGAAAATCTGCAGGGGTTACGCATCTAAAGTTGTAGATGCTACGTTTTGCTCAGGGTGCTCCGCCACCTACCATCCTGCCTGTGCAGCTCGTTCTGCCACCTTGCCCACCGGTGCTTACTTCCGTTGCTGTGGTTCTCGACCACCATCTCCAACTCGAGCTTTCGACCTGGAAGACATCAACAGGATCATTCAATCTGCCATCGAAACACTCCAAACTACACTTCAAACGAAGTGATCAGAAGACAACCAGAAAGTGCTTGACTCTGTCAAATCCATAGAAGAGTAGCTCGATGAGCTTCCGGAACGAGTTAGTAAAAACGAAATAGCGCTCGACAATGTTACTGCCCGAATTCACAACATAGAAGGTTCGCTTCAATCTTTTGATTTAAATAATCATTCTGTGCTTGACGAAATGGAGCGTCGCAATGCTAGAAGACGCAACTTGATCCTTTTCGGGTTACCAGTAAGTAGTCAGACCAACCATTCTCCTGGCGGCTCTACCCCTGAACCCAACCCAACAATTCCTCAAGTCCAACAGTTCTTGGAAAGCGTCCTATCCCCAGGTTCGTTGGCAACGTTCGATGCATTCCGGCTTGGCACTTTGTCTCATGATTTTCTCAAACCTAGACCAAAAAAAATCTGTTGCCAGGATCAGCGTGCGGCGCAGACGCTCTTGCACTCGTTCCTTGTTGCAAGGAAGAATATAGAAAAAGAGAAAAGAACAACGAGTGCATCATCGGAGAAGAAACTCAACATCTGTATGCAGCTTCAACAGATTCAGCAGCTGAAAGAGACACTGAAGATGTGACAGGAGGCAGGAGAAGTGGACCTAAAGCTCGTGTTCAGAGACAATGTCCTAGTATTGATGAATGTACGGTCGAAAAAGGCCTGATTGTTCCTTCCTGCGATTTTTCTGACTGCTCTCCTACCATAGTCTCTTCTAGTAATCAAGCTGACATATGTAATATTGTCGGCGAGGCTCTGACACCACCTCAAGCGTTTTCTACTGATACTAATACTCTCGCATCTCTCTGTAGCCTGCTCGAAGTCTACTACCAGAACGTACGGGGCATCCGCACGAAGTTACCCGAACTAAGGAAGGTAATACCAGCTTGTACAGCAGATATAATTATTTTTTCCGAAACCTGGTTGCATAGTGGCATGAATAACTCTGAATTAGGTTTGAATAATTTCACTTCGTATAGACTCGATAGAAATGGTCTAACTAGCAGCCATGGGCGAGGTGGTGGTATTCTTATTGCTGTTAAAAATAAATTTCATAGTGTATCCATTCCTTGTAAAATCAACTTAGTTGAAACTGGATTTGTTCGTATTAGCGTTTGAAACTTTTCTCACATTTTTTGCGCTGTTTACTTTCCTTCTCGCTCTGATATTACTAAATATACTGACTTTTGTGATATGCTCGAAGAGGTTTTGAATGTATTCCCGGACCACCCGATTCACATTTTAGGTGACTTTAACATGCCTTTCATTCGCTGGAATAACAATGCCACACTCAATAATCAGGATAACCCCTTTTCGATTAATACTGATTCCTCTCCTTGTCAAAACGCAATCGCTCAAAACATGCTAGATACAATATCCTTTTCAAATCTTTATCAAAAAAACTCCATAGTAAATAAATTCGGCTCAATGCTCGACCTTATCCTATCCAATTATAATAATTGCTCGTCCTTTCTGGCACCGAATCCTTTGCTACCTCCTGATCCCTACCATCCACCGATAATTTATGATGTATTTGCTCTTAGTACACCCAGTGAATTGGCACATAACATTGTATCCTATAAGTTCAAAAAAGCCAACTTCGCATTTATCAACTCGTATTTAGAAAAGGTTGACTGGAAATTTAGTCTCTCTAATTCGACAACCCTTTCTAACAGTAGTTGTCTCAAATTTGAAAAGGAGGAAATTATCGACGATATAGTTGACTTTTTATACATGCACTTGTACACTGCGATAGAAGAGTATGTCCCTAAGTATTGTCGTCATACCTCAACCTAGCATCCCTGGTTTTCATACGAGCTTAAAGATCTCGTAATTGCCAAGAAGATTGCGCACACAGTATACAAGAGAACGAGAGATCAGACTGAGTACGAGAATTTCTCATTCTTGAGGGCAAGATATAATTTTTTGTCGGAGCGTTGCTATAATGACTACATACTCAGGACTGCGAGAAACATCATAGCTAACCCGAAATCTTTTCGGAACTATGTTAACGAAACTAGAAATAACCCTTCGAAGCCAGATGAAATGTTTCTCGATAATTTAAGAGCAGACTCTTGTCCGCAGATCGCCGAACTATTTGCTATACATTACAAATCAGTTTACAATCCTACTAAAAATTGTATCCACATTCACTCTTATGACAATGCAGTCGATCTACGTATTGTTTACATTTCTAGAGACGAAACCAGGGCTAAACTACGTAATCTCAAAGAGAATAAGGGAGCTGGTATCGATGGCATCCCTCCCTCTCTTCTAAAGTCTTGCTGCTCGTCACTTACTGAACCACTTTTCTTAATATTCAACTCTTCCCTGAAAGTCGGTTATTTCCAGTATGCCTGGAAAAAGGGAATAATTGTTCCTATCCATAAAGAGGGCGACAAATCTAACATCACTAACTATAGGCCGATAACTATCCTTAATGCTATATCTAAATTATTTGAAAGTATAATGTATGATACAGTTTATTTTGCATTTTCTAATTTGATTATTGGCGAGCAACATGGATTTAGGAAGGGCCGCTCGGTCAGTACAAATTTATGCATCTACACTCAATACTTACTGAGTGCACTGGAGGGTGGCGGACAGGTGGATTCCGTATACACAGATTTCTCCAAGGCTTTTGACAAAGTGGATCACAGTACCTTAATTTCCAAACTAAGAGCCTATGGTGTCTCTAGTAATACAGTCAATTAGATAGAATCTTATCTGCATAACAGAATACAAGTTGTTAGGATAAATGGTCATATATCCAGCGAAATCTTGGCAACTTCGGGTGTCTCCCAGGGGTTGCACATGGGTCCTCTACTCTTTCTAATCCTCATAAATGATATAAAGCAATCTATTCAGCATAGTAACTTCCTTTGTTACGCGGATGACCTTAAATTCTATCTAAAAATTTCTTCCTTTGTTTGCGCTGCTATACTTCAAGAAGATCTTGAAAGAATTCATTTGTGGTCTTTGGAAAACAACATGCCTTTGTATATAAAAAAATGCCAAATTATTTCATTCACAAGAAAGAGGAAGCTAATTAGATTCTTTCACAACATCGAAGGACAACTGTTGAATAGAGTTCTCTATGTAAGAGATCTGGGAGTCCTCCTTGACTTTGCCCTGACCTATCTTGATCATTTATCTACGATCGTGAATAAAGCACTTAAAGAATTAGGTTTCATTGTCAGAACTTCTCAGTCTTTTCATAATCTACTATTTTTTAAAACACTCTATTTCTCGCTAGTCAGGCCCCACCTTGAGACGGCCTCCGTCAGGACCATTTCGCTGGCCCCATCACCCACGCATATTCAACTTTTTCTGGGCCCAATATTTAGTGCAGAATTTGTTCAAATTTGTTCAACCAAAATTAGAATTTGTGCAACACTGAAAGTTCCAGATAACTAAAAAAAAAACACTGGCGGGGCCAGCGAAACGTTTCGCTGGCCCCGACATTATCCGAAATTAACTTTATATGAGCGTATTATTTTCGTCTTAATTCGTTCCAATTTGTGCAACCAAAACCAACACCTAAAAACTACCCCCTATGCGGCCAACAATATCGCGAGACCAGGGAAAAGTTTCGCTGGCACGGATATTGTCAAAAATCAACTATATATGAGCGTATTATTTCCGTCTTCATTTGTTCAAATTAGTGCAACCAAATAAAACCCTTATGCGGCAAATACTATGGCGGGGCCAGCGAAACATTTCGCGGGCCCAGACATTATCCAAAAACAATTTTACATGAGCGTATTATTTTCATCTTGATTAGCTCAAATTTGTGCAACCAAATACAGCCCCTAAAAACAACCCCTTTTGCGGCAAACATTATGGCGGGGCCAGGGAAACGTTTCGCTGGCACCGATATCGTCAAAAATCAACTTTATATCTGCGTATTATTTTCGTCTTCATTTGTTCAGACTTGTGCAAGCAACTCCAGCCCCTACAAACTAACCTTATGTAACAAATACTTTTGCGGGGCCAGAGAAACGTTTCGCTGGCCCCAAAATTATCCAAAATCAACTTTATATGAGCGTATTATTTTCATCTTAATTTGTTCAAATTTGTGCAACCAAATCCAACCCCTAAAAACTACCCCCTATGCGGCAAACATTTTGGTTGGGCCAGCGAAACGTTTTGGTGGCCCCAACATAATTTAAAATCAACTTTATATGAGCGTATTATTTTTGTCACGACTCGTTCAGATTTGTGCAACCAAACCCAACCTCTGAAAACCACCACCTATGTAACAGATACTTTGACAGTGCCTGCGAAACGTTTCGCAGGCCCCGACATTATCCAAAATCAACTTCATATGAGCGTATTATTTTCGTCTTAATTTGCTAAAATTTGTGCAACCAAATCCAACTCCTAAAAACTACCCCCAATGCGGCAAACAATATGGCGGGACTAGCGACACATTTCACTGGCCCCGACATTATCCGAAATCAACTTTATATGGGCGTATTATTTTCATCTTTTTTTTTTTTTATACCATTAAGCCATTTCCCTTTCGGCGAGCCTCTAGGGGTAGGCGTGACACTGCCCGATTCAGGTAGTGTTTCTAGGTGGATAGTTACTTGTAGCGAATAACTACAAGTGTGGGCTCAGCACACCCACGACCGCCAGCAGCAACGCAGTAGTATCAGACGGTCACCCATTCAAGTACTAACCGCGTCCAACACTGCTTAACTTCAGTGATCTAACGGGAACTGGTGTTTCCAGCGTGGTATGGCTGCTGCCATCTTAATTTGCGCAACCAACTTCAACTCCTAAAACCTACCCCTTATGTAACAAATACTTTGGCGGGGCCAGCGAAACGTTTAGTAATTTTAGGGGTTGAAGTTGGCTGCACAAATTTGAACAAATGAAGGCGGAAAGAATACGTTTCGCTGGTCCCGCGAAATGTTTTGCCGTATTCGGGTAGTTTTTAGGGGTTGGTTTTGGTTGCACAAATTTGAACGAATTCAGAGAAAGTAATACCAACATATAGAGTTGATTTTTGACAATATCGGTGCCAGCGAAACGTTTCCCTGGCCCCGCCATAGTGTTTGCCGCATAGGGGCTAGTTTTTAGGGATAGGATTTGGTTGCACAAATTTGAACAAATTAAGACGAAAATAATACGCTCATATAAAGTTAATTGTGGATAATGTCGGGGCCACCGAAACGTTCCGCTGACCGCACCATAGAGTTTGCCGTATAGGAGGTAGTTTTTAGGGGTTGGATTTGGTTGCACAAATATGAACAAATTAAGACGACAATAATACGCTCATATAAAGTTAATTTTTGAAAATATCGGTGTCGGCGAAACGTTTCCCTGGCCGCGCCATAATGTTTGCCGCAAAAGGGGTAGTTTTTGAGGGGTTGAAGTTGGTTGCACAAATTTGAACAAATGAAGGCGGAAAGAATACGCTCATAAAAAGTTGACTTTGGATAATGTCGGGGTCAGTCAAACGTTACGCTGGCCCCGCCATAGTGTTTGCCGTATAGGGCGTAGTTTTTAGGGATTGGATTGGGTTGCACAAATTTGAACAAATTAAGACGAAAATAATACGCTCATATAAAGTTAATTTTGGATAATGTCGGGGCCAGCGAAACGTTTCGCTGGTCCCTCCATATGGTTTTCCGCATTGGGGGTAGTTTTTAGGGGTTGGATTTGGTTGCACGAATTTGATCAAATTAAGACGGCAATAATACGCTGATATAAAGTTTATTTTGGATAATGTCGGGGCCAGCGAAACGTTTTGCTGGCCGCACCATAGTGCTTGCCGTATAGGGGATAGTTTTTAGGGGTCGAAGTTGGTTGTACAAATTTAAACAAATTAAGACGAAAATAATACGCTCATATAGAGTTGATTTTTGAAAATATCGGTGCCAGCGAAACGTTTCCCTGGCCCCGTAATACTGTTTGCCGCAAAAGGGGTAATTTTAGGGGTTGAAATTGGCTGCACAAATTTGAACAAATGAAGGCGGAAAGAATACGCTCATATAAAGTTGACTCTGGATTATTTCGGGGTCAGCCAAACGTTACGCTGGCCCCGCCATAGTGTTTGCCGCATAGGGGGTAGTTTTTAGGAATTGGATTTGGTTGCACAAATTTGAACAAATTAAGACGAAAATAATACGCTCGTATAAAGTTAATTGTGGATAATGTCGGGGCCACCGAAACGTTCCGCTGACCGCACCATAGAGTTTGCCGCATAGGAGGTAGTTTTTAGGGGTTGGATTTCGTTGCACAAATTTGAGCAAATTAAGACGACAATAATACGCTGATATAAAGTTAATTTTTGAAAATATCGGTGTCAGCGAAACGTTTCCCTGGCCCCGCCATAATGTTTGCCGCAAAAGGGGTAGTTTTTAAGGGGTTGAAGTTGGTTGCACAAATTTGAATAAATGAAGGCGGAAAGAATACGCTCATAAAAAGTTGACTTTGGATAATGTCGGGGTCAGCCAAACGTTACGCTGGCCCCGCCATAGTGTTTGCCGCATAGGGGTTAGTTTTTAGGGATTGGATTTGGTTGCACAAATTTGAACAAATTAAGACGAAAATAATACGCTCATATAAAGTTGATTTTGTATAATGTCGGGGCCAGCGAAACGTTTCGCTGGTCCCACCATATTGTTTGCCGCATAGGAGGTAGTTTTTAGGGGTTGGATTTGGTGGCAAAAATTTGAAAAACTAAAAAAAAAAATAATACGCTGATATAAAGTTGACTTTGGATAATGTCGGGGCCAGCGAAACGTTTCGCTGGTCCCGCGGATTGTTTTGCCGTATTGGGGTAGTTTTTAGGGGTTGGTTTTGGTTGCACAAATTTGAACAAATTAAGACAAAGTAATACGAACATATAGAGTTGATTTTTGACAATATCGGTGCCAGCGAAACGTTTCCCTGGCCCCGTAATAATGTTTGCCGCAAAATGGGTAATTTTAGGGGTTGAAATTGGCTGCACAAATTTGAACAAATGAAGGCGGAAAGAATACGCTCATATAAAGTTGACTCTGGATTATTTCGGGGTCAGCCAAACGTTACGCTGGCCCCGCCATAGTGTTTGCCGCATAGGGGGTAGTTTTTAGGGATTGGATTTGGTTGCATAAATTTGAACAAATTAAGACGAAAATAATACGCTCATATAAAGTTAATTGTGGATAATGTCGGGGCCACCGAAACGTTCCGCTGACCGCACCATAGAGTTTGCCGTATAGGAGGTAGTTTTTAGGGGTTGGATTTGGTTGCACAAATATGAACAAATTAAGACGACAATAATACGCTCATATAAAGTTAATTTTTGAAAATATCGGTGTCAGCGAAACGTTTCGCTGGCTCCGCCATAATGTTTGCCGCAAAAGGGGTAGTTTTTAAGGGGTTGAAGTTGGTTGCACAAATTTGAACAAATGAAGGCGGAAAGAATACGCTCATAAAAAGTTGACTTTGGATAATGTCGGGGTCAGCCAAACGTTACGCTGGCCCAGCCATAGTGTTTGCCGCATAGGGGTTA
>CAKNXH010052719.1:0-55627 GCA_932178445.1 Andricus quercusramuli
TTGAATGATGAAATCGATAAAGATGTTGGCTATTACAGGGGAAATTGCAGATCCCATGGCTGTTCCTGAGGATTGTTCGTCAAATCGGTTATTGGATGAGATGTGGGTATCATTGAGATAGTGTTCTATCAAAGGTATGAGATTGGAGGGGAAATTTGCAAAGGATTTAATAATATTAATTGTATCAGAGATTGGTAGTCACGTGAAGAGAGATACTCCATAGAAACTCACTACGATACCTTGGGCTTGAATGTGAAACTATTATATCTTTTTGATAGTGTCAAAGAGTTTGGAACATGTGAGATAGTTTCCTGTAAAAGGATTCAGTTAAGTATAGTAGCTGAGCTACTAACATCTTTTGCTTTCTTAAAATACTGTAGAGGAACATCTAAATCCAAATTAATTCTACATAAAACAAGTTTCCTTCTCTTGGAAGAAAGAATGCAACATGCCAAATTTGTGATAGAGCACTGTTTCTCACTCAGCACTACTTCTCACGCAATAACCAATTCTACGAACAAACCTTAGGAGTAACAATGGGATCACATATCTCACCTGTGATAGCCAACATCTTCATGGAAAATATAGAAAATAAGATCTTCAGTTAATCCGAGCTTAAACCGGAATTTCAGTGCCGTTACGTTGACGATACTGCTGTCATCGAGAGGTATGGACTAGACGAACTACACAAGTTTTTCGATTTCATCAATCAATTACACCCTAATATTCAGTTAACCATGAAAATTGAACAAAACAGAAAATTGCCTTTTTTGACTGGCTTACAAAAGATCTGATAACACATCAGGACGTAAAGTTTACAGAAATCCCATCCACACAAATAGATACCTGCATGCCCCCTCCCACCACAACTATCTCAAAAGCAATCAGTCGTCAACTCCCTTATATACAGAGCTGTCTCAATAACGGTTAATGATAACTTACGAAGGGAACCACAAAATGTTCAACAAATCCTAATACAAAACGATTACACAAACAAACAAATTAATAAAACAATAAGGAAATACACTTAAAAAAAACAAATCAACACAACCTACTGAAGAAGAAGAGAGAAAAACGACCACCATCCTACCCTACATTCAAGGTGTCACAGAACAAATGGAAAGAATTCTCAACACAACAACCAAACTATGGTTGAACCTCCTGCGAGAATAGGACAACTTCTTAACAACCCTCAAGATGAGAAGGCTCGTTTCAGTGATCCGGGAGTATACAAAATCCCTTGTTCTCGTCGAAGACTCTACATTGGAGAAACAGAGAGGGTGGTGAGCCAACGTGTGAAGCAACATGAGAATAAAGTCAGGCTAAAGCATTTTACGCAATCTGCATTAGCTGAGCATCATATCGAAATGGGATGTAGCATTTTATTTCACAGAACAGCCATCATCGGAATAACGTACAATATTTTTCCAAAAAAACATAGAGAAGCAACCGGAGTATTAAAACACCCTGATAAAATTGATAGGGACAATGGATGTAATACTCATCCTATTTAGCTTTCGACCAGTCCTTACTATTGGGTGCTCTGTCCAATCACCGGCATCGTAGAGACTATACAGGGTGTTTTTTTTTTAACTTGAGACAACGAAATATCTCAAAAAATACGCATATTTGTTAAAATTCACCCCACCCCCACCCCCACAGGAGGCAGGGGTGGGGGTAACTTTGTAATTTCAAATGGCAACCCCAATTTTTTATCACAGATACAGATTCTCCTTTACGAAATACGTAAGTTTTATTCGGAAAATTTGTTTCGATTCGCGATAGATGGCGCTGCAATTGCGAAAAACGAAATTGTTGACACTACTTTTAGCTCTACCCAGGAATAACGACGCGGACGTAGTAGTTGTCTATTCCCTTCGGGGTGCTTAATTTCGCAATTGCAGCGCCATTTATCGCGAATCGAAACAAATTTTCCGAATAAAACTTACGTATTTCGTAAAGGAGAATCTGAATCTGTGATAAAAAATTGGGGTTGCCATTCGAAATTACAAAGTTACCCCTACCTCTGCCTCCTGTGGGGGTGGGGGTGGGGTAAATTTTGACAAATCTTTTTTCCCCTTCGAAAATAAAAAGTTTTTATTCCAGACATTTTTTCCGTAGGATGCGTATTTTTTTAGATATTTCGTTGTCTCAAGTTAAAAAAAACACCCTGTATATAAGAACATCATAACCTGGAACTTCAGTTTCAGGTCAGCCCTGCACAAGTGAACTGCAATGTTTACAAAGCGTCGCCAATATTCGCATTTTCGCACACGCGTGAAATATCTGAAGTCACTTGAAGTAACATAAAGTCACGTAAATTCATTTGGAGTCACCCATATACCACGCGGACAGTTGTGTTTGGGAGGGGGGAGGGGGTATCGAGTTAACCCTGAAAAATTGTCCACAGAATTAGCTATAGAATACGAATAAGAAATTACTTTTTGAAATTCACCCACATAAGTCTGTTTTCTAGGGCCCCAAATAAACCCCATAAGTGAAGAAAAATTGGGTATTGCGAGTTTCTGGCGCTATCTACAATTTTTCTTAGGTTTCTTTTGGTTAACACTGCTTCTAATATGTAAAGTATTCATCATATTATAATATGATCCATTTGTAAAATTTGAAGAATATTTGAAATACCTGTTTCATTTCAGAAAAATATATTCACAAAAAGAAATATTCTTTGGAAAATTATTCTCTCTATTGTTTATTTATTATTCGTTTATAACAAAAAAGTCGAAGCAAATTTAAAAATAAAAAAAAACGCATCTTTCTACCAATGCGCTGAAAATAGACAGTATTAAACAATAATAAATTGTTTAAACAATTATGTTTTTTAAGTTGCTTTATTGATCATCTCAGTATACTTATAAAATTTGGAGAAACCGCGAATTTTTAACTGTATTCTGAGAGAAAATTGCTGAAAGCAATAATAAATTATTGAAACAATGCATGCGAACAGCAACTTATCAGCTAGAAGTAGCATATCATGTATTAGAAAGAATTTGTTGGAAAAAAACTGCGAAAAAAAAATCATAAGTAGCGCCAGCAACTCGCATAACCCAATTTTTCAATTATGACCTGATTTTGGGACTGGCGAAAACTCCGTATCATTTTTTATTGCAGGTCAAAATAAAATATATTTTTTATAAATGATTTTATTTAGATTAGAAATGATGTTAAAGCGATGTTGTTTGTCTGAGTAAAATAAGTTTATATAAATAATACATGTAGATGGTAAAAAGAAACGGACATACTTCAGACCAAAAGTAGATTTTGATGTTAAAAATCCTTTATTTCTGCCAACGTTTCGAAAACTTTGTCGTTTTCCTCTTCAGGACGTTAAATTTCAAAATTCGTCAAATATTCGTCAACGAATTATAAAAATCATCTTCCTCCTCACATCTCTATAAATATGAAATAATAATTAATTTTTATAAATATCATTTGAATAGAAAATACATTCTTTTTTAGGTTAGAAATTTAAATTGAATTGTCCAATTCGACCTCTAGTTTCACTAATTAACTCACCTACTTATAAAATGGCTAATATTTTTAATAATATACTTAAAAAAGCACTTATAGTACCAGAATATCAAGTAAAAAATTCTTTTGAGTTTAAAAATAAAATAATTAAGAAAGCAATTCCATCTGATCATATCATGGTTTCATTAGATGTTTCTTCATTATTCACAAATGTACAACTTGATTTAGTTATCAATAGTATTTTAAGTAGATGGATTCATATAAAAAACTATACAGAATTACCGATTGAAGAATTTGAAGAGGGAATTAAATTTTTAATGGAACAAACAGTTTTTGAATTTAATAACAATTTGTATAGACAAATATTTGGAACACCTATGGGTTCTCCTATCTCTCCAACATTAGCTGATTTAGTTATGCAAGATTTAGAATCAAATGTAATAAAAAATTTGAATTTTTCTTTACACACATACTTTAGATATGTTGATGATACGTTCATTATATTACCTAAAGATAAACTTATTTACGTTTTAAATCAATTTAATTCTTTTCATCCAAGGCTTAAATTTACACATGAAATTGAAAATAATAATTCTATTTCGTTTTTAAATGTTAAAGTTATAAAAACTGATTCAGGTAATATCATCACTGATTGGTTTCGTAAAAATACTTATTCTGGTAGATATTTAAATTTTCTTTCTAACCATCCAATATAACATAAAATTTCGATAGTAAAAAATCTTATTGATACAGCTTTAAAATTGTCAGATAAATCATTTCACAGTTCTAATATAGAATTTATTAAAGAAACTTTATACTTAAATAATTACCCAATAGAATTTGTTCAAACACATATTAATAATAAAATTAAAACAATTACAGATTCTTTATCCAACCAAAATAATACAACAATAGTAAGAAATTCAAATTTTAAACCAATAGTATCAATTTCTTATCATGGTTTGTTATCTTTTGAAATTAAAAGAATTTTAAATGATTTTCATATTAAAACAAATTTTAGAATTGATTCTAAACTTGATAAATTCATAAAATTAGGAAAAGATTTATTAGAAAATTTTCAATTTACTGATGTAGTATACAAAATTCAATGTTTAAATTGTGAAAAATGTTATGTGGGTCAAACGAGCAGATTACTTGCTACAAGAATAAAAGAACATCATGATAATTTTAGAAAAAATCCAAAAAACCATAAAGTCATAGCAAAACATCAGGATGAAACTGGACATTTGATTGATTGGGATAATGTTATTGTTTTACATCATGAACCTAATGAATTTAAAAGATTAATAGCAGAAATGTTTTTTATAAAAAAGAATAGCAATAATTGTTTGAATATAATTTCGGATCTTAATAATTATAGTCCAATATATAATATAATTTTGGATTCTCTAATTTAAAAAAATATTTAAACTCAAAAATTGATGAATTTTTCTAATAAAATTTTTTTTTTTATCATATTATATAGTTATACATTCAGCTAATTAGTAATAGTAATAATTTTAAATTTCAATAACAATGTATAATGTTTTAGTAATTTTTAAAATTGAATTCTTTCAAATTTTAATATTGTCATTAGAATTACATAGAAACTATAGTACCTTATGTTATAAATCGCTGATACGTCATTGCTAATTTCTATCCTTGTTAAGAATTCTCTTCCTCTCTTACTATCTTTCTCAATTTTTCTCCTTGCAAAAATGGAGCAAAAAAGTTGGGGAGCTTTTGACTCTTCAACTAAGTCAATTACATTATTAAAATGTGTTTTAACCGTATAAATTCAGTATTTATTTGAACAAATTAAAAATTTTTTTAAATTTAAACAAAATTTCCTACAAAAAATGAAGCTCCAAAAGGTAAATTTCTAACCTAAAAAAGAACGTTTATTTTATTCAAATGATAATTTTTAAAAAACTAATTATTTTTAATATTTATAGAGATGTGAGGAGAAAGAGGATTTTATAATAATTGACGAAAAAATTTGAAGAGCTCCGAAATTTAATTCTTAGTCCTGAAGAGGAAAACGACAAAGTTTTCGAAACGTTGGCTTGAAATAAAGGATTTACAACATCAAAAATCTACTTTTGGTCTGAAGTATGTCAGTTCCTTTTACCATCTACATGTATTAGTAATTGAAATAATTTTATAAATAAGTTATTTTAATACACATTTAAAAAAATGTTAACGCTAATTGCATTATTACTGTCGCTTCTCACAATTGAAAAAATGTTTGAACTTCAATAAATCATGGTTTCTTTTTTGAGAGAAAACGTTCTCTACGAATCCACTGTTTCTGTCTTTGAAAATGAGTGAATAATGTTCAAATTTGGTTATTTTTTTATAAAATGATAATTAAATTTGAAATTAATATATCATTGATCACTCATTCTGTTCTAAAAAATAGATGTCACGAAAATCTTAAAAGCATTGCTGTCGTTTTTCCTCAATGCCGATTGAGTAATTTGAGAAGCTTGACGGAGAGAATGTTGCTCAATTCACACGCACAATCAAAAGTTGTGTTTGCACAACAGACATTTGTTAAATTAAGTGACATTCAATTTGAAAAAGAAAATTTCAATCAAATAAAAACAAAATTGGTATATTAAAATTTTCCTCTTCATTCAATTGACATTATTACTGAACACATTCACGAGATACAATATAGTTACTAGTAGAAAAAAGAAAATCTTAATAATAATCTTCTTATTAATAATGTTTATTTATGAAACAAGTGAGGAATTTTTCTAATAATAAACATGAGTTAAACGATCGCTCTGTTGGTTCTTACTATTATGTAACCGTAAGATGAAACGAATCACTTCTTGAATTTATCTTACTCCAACATAAAACATGAAAAACATTTCTCATGATTTATTGGATAGTTTCGAAATTTTAATTGAGTCGCAAAAGAGTATCAAATAATCAGAAATATTTCCTAATTCGCACATGGTTCTGTACTATTTCTTTATCAAAAGGAATTACTCCAGGTCTAATTTTAAAAATTCGAGTTCTCGATATGAAAGAATATCATGCAATGAAAAGGCAATCAGGTTTTCAACAATGATTGCGACATTTTTGAGATCTGTCTTCGCACAACTTTTTCGAATAGGAAAAACAAATTTTGAATCGAAGTGTTCTATTTATTATAGCCAACTAATTTCACTAAATTTCTTCCCGCAGTGAATTTTTGCTTATCTACATCAGGGCGAACCTTCCACAGGGAAATTGTTATAGATAAATCATTCTAAACCTATAATAATATTTCTGTTGACGTTTTATTATTTTTCGTAAATACCAATTACTTGTAACATTTTCAGACAACTTCGAAATGTAAACAATTTCATGTTTCAGTTTTACATTTTTTAATTTTGTTCCGCAAGATCTATTGCATAATTGGAATTGATCGGCCGTTTTGCACCTACTGGTGTTTCTCTAATTTCTTCTGGGGTCAAGCAGGTAATCTTGCCACTCTTCATGTTGATTTTTGCCCGTCCTTTACATTTATTGCCAGGTCTATTCGTATATATTCCAGCAAGAACCTCACTGCTCTCGAATATTGCAAAGACATCACCACCGGAATTTGACAAAACAATTTGTTCTTGGATAGAGATGGGCATATAGCGATGCCGTTCTGCAAGTATTTCTATTCGTTTATCTGCTGGAAAAGTGTATCTTCGAAGTTCAAAGAGTCGGTGCGGATTTCCTTTGTACCAAAGCCGAATAAGTTGAAGTTGGTCCAACCCATATCCAAGTACGTCAGAAAACGGAAGCCTAGGGTCAGACGTGGACGTGGCAGAGAGACGAGGATCAGCAGGGGAAGATCTGGCCAGAGAATAAGGTAATACGAAATCAAAACTAAGTGAAGAATAATTTAAGTGGATGAAGAAGAATTCCACGTAATTTAAATGAATCGGAATGAATAGAATCAGTGAACAAAAATCTGATGGAATCCGTAAGAGATAAAGGTGAATTTAAAAGTCTTCAAGGCGTATTGAACAAAATAATTTAAAACCCAGAACCGATTTATTGAATTTGAACGGTTTCAAAATTGTAGAGATTTCAGGGTGAATTTGATTAACAAAATAAGCACTACAGTTATATTTTAATTTAAAAGCGAAAATTTGCTTCCGCCGTTTCCTGTTTACGCAGTTTTTTTTCCTAAAATTGGTGGCTGTATTCTTAGAAAGTGATTACCTGCTTATGATCCGAAGTACTGTCCATCACTAGTCACTACTTTTTGCCATATTTTTGGCAATTGTCGGATACCATCTCGAAAAAACTATTCGTCTTTTGAGGCGATCCACGAATCGATCCATCCTCTGACTTCTTCATGAGAGTGGAAATGCTGCTGAGCTAGGCCATGTGCCATCGATCGAAACAAATTGTAGTCGGAAGAAGCAATTTCTGGAGAGTACGACGGGTGGGGTAAGACTAACCATTTCAGGGTTTCCAAGTATGTCTTGACCGGTCCTTCTTACGGAATCCAATTCATTCTCAAATTCGTACGGAAACCAAATTTGTACGGATCCCAATTTCCTGGCTCCTGAATCATTGCCATGGCTTACAGACGTTTCGAAATTGCTTGTCGAGTGACTCTCAATGATTCTGATAATTCTTCTTGCATCTGGTACGAGTCTTCAGCAAGTAGTGTCTCAAGTTCGGTATCTTCGAACTTTTTCTCTCCCCCATCGTCATGCCGATCCGAAAATGACAAGAATTTGCCTCGAAAACTGACATCTTCGATCGAGAATAAATTGCTGATGCAAACACAAATTCATTAATATGGTAATGTCGTTATGTTCACAGATGTCCAAGCTTACTGTATTGAATTTCTGACCTGCCTATTTTCACCGGCATTTACCACTGCAGCCTTCTATCGAAAAACGGCGGAAGCAAAGTTGCGCGCCTAATAGTTTCTTTTGAAAAGTAACTTACCCATCTTTGCAGTTTACGTGTTCCACTCTAAAATGGGATTTGATTGGGCAAAGTTGACCTACTCGAACTTCCTTAATTTCATCCGGGGTCAATGGGGTAATCATGCAGCTCTCTATGTTTATTTTTACCCGTCCTTTAGATCCGGTTCGAGGATTATTTCTATATAATCCAGCAAGTATATTATTACTCGCCAATATGGCAAAGACTTCACCATCAAATGTTGATAATACAATTTGTTCTTCGGATGGTACGGGCAAATAGACATTACGCCTTGGGCACAGTTTAATTCGTTCGTTCGTAGGGAAAGTATACCTTCGAAATTCGAATTGCCGGTTCGGATTTTTAGCGGCAGTTAGACGAATGAATTCAAGTTGGCCAAGTCCATATCCATGTGGGTCACAAGAAGGAAGCCAGGTAGGTGAATCTATATGGCTGGCAGGAGAAGACCGGGACCTTGCACGTTGAGGAGCTTCAGCAGAAGAACGAGACCTGAGCGGACACTGTGGTCTGCCAGGAGGAGCAGAAGTGGCAGGAGGATCTAGTATGTCGGAAAAAGAAGATGGACCGCCACGAGGAACACCAGGAATTGGAGCGCCATTAGGCATACATTCAAACTGTGAACTTAACTCTGAAACGAAGAACAGACGACTAGTTTTTTTTTGGAAAACGGATTTTGTTGCTCCAGGAGTAATAATTTACAAAAGTGCCAAGCTAATACTTTCTATTTTTAGCAACTAGTTTTGTCGATTCACAACTAGTCTTGAACTGACAGGATTATATTGAGTTTTAATTAGACTATTATATTATATATTATATATTATGTATTATATTCACCAATAGAAGTAAGAATCATCGTCAGGATAAAGATCACAGTATGGACGATCCACATTTTTTCCAATCAGAGGTAGAAGTTATTTACGCGTTGATAAGAAACTTGGCTACCTATCCATCTAATTATTATTTTGCTGTTTCATTAGATTTTAGATCGAGTATTGTCATCGCTGTCTCAATAATTATAGGCGTCAAACCTGTCCTTCTGAGGAAGTAATGTTTATAATTCATAAATCAGTCTAACGAAAGAAGTTTACTTTTGTCAATAGGGGCCACTTTGGGAGTAGTATGATCGCCTTTGTTTTTATTCTTATCTCTAAAGTAATAAAATTCGAATCGATACACAGAATCTACATTTATTTTCAAAAATAATACTTCAATTCTGGGAAGCATAACTCAATACATATTTTACTAACTATAATTAATAATTCAATGAATTATTTAACTCGTTTTTTCTCAATAAACTTATAAGCTGCAATAAAACATGAAAATAACACATAATATGATCAATTTTCAACCAAAAATGATTTCTTAATAAAGTAGTTCAAATATTAATTAAGTAGTTGCATTTATACGAAAAAAGATTAATTTAAAAGAAAAATTTAATAGTGGATATTAAAATCCGAAATGATTTTAATTTTGATGCTCATTATAAAAAATATTAATTTGATATTGAAAAATGTTGAATTCACAAACATTTCAGATATGTCGAAAATGTATCTCGGAAATTTCTCAAAAATTTTCTTTTATTTTACGTTCAGGATTTCCAGATGCTTGGGAAAAACTTAGCAATAATTTACACTTTTTAAATATTCTACTGACAATAATTTTTAAAAATAAAGAATCACGTTAATATTCCAAGAAATCTTAAGACAAATATTGTATAATCTTGCTTTTGAAAATTTTGGAAAAACATGCAAACTGTATTTCGAAATCTTCAAAAAATCTAAATTTTATGAAACCTTTTCGAATATTTAATTTTTTTCTGAAAGTCTTAAAAAAATTTTGTATATTTCAAAACGATTCGATTTTTTCTAAAATTAAACAAAAGTTCTACAAAATTTTGGAAAAATTCCATTCATTTAAAGATTTCGTGGAATACAAGAAAATAGGAGGAATTCGAAGGATTCAAGGAATTCAAAGAATTCAAGAGATTGGAAAAATTGAAGGAATTCCTCAAATTCGAACAATTCTTTGAATTCTTCGAATTCTGTAAATTCCTTGAACTCTTTGAATTCCTTGAATTCCGTGAATTACTTGCATTCTGTACATTACTTGAATTCTCTGAATTTTCTGAATTCCGTAAATTCCTTGGAATCCTTGAATTCCTAGAATTCCCGTAATTCATTGAATTCTTAAAATTTATTGAATTCCTCGAATTCCATAAATACTATTATATTTTTTCTTGGAATTCATCTCGTTTGGATTAAAAATACACCATTTGGTTGAAAATTTAACTAATTGATGAAAGTTCAACTATTTTTTGTTTGTCAAAATATCCACTATTACAGGTTTTATTAACAGTTCACATTTGTGGCTGAAAATGAAATTTCCAGGTTGAAAACTCAATTCGTAGGTAATTCATTTTTGTCTTCCAAACTTGACAATTTTGTAGAAAAACAAACAATTTAGTTGAAAATTAACCTTTTTCATGAAAATTCATATTTTTTGTAGAAAATCCAGCTATTTGGTTAAAAATTTAAAATTTAACTATTCTGTTGAAAATTGAACTACTTTATCACAGAATAATTTTTTGGCTGAAAATTTGTCCTTTTTGCTAGAATGTCGATGTTTTCTGTTGAAAATTCATTTTTTTTGTTTGAAATTGTAATAATTTGTTCAAAAACTGATCCGCCTTGGTATAAAATTCAGACTCTTAGTTGAAAGTTGATCTACTTTATTAATTTTTTTCTATCATTCATCTCTTTGGTTGCAAATTGAACTTTTTGAATTAATTTCTGATGTTAAATTTTGCCGATTACTTGTCACATAATTTTTGAAGAAACTGTTAAACAATTTCTGTCCAGTAATCGACAAAATTTAACATTGGAAATTAATTAATTAATTATCCTGGTAGTCAAAATAACTTTTATATTCTATAGTGAACTTTCTTGTTGAAATATTTGTTTTGTTTTAAAAATTGATTGTTTTGAAAAGAAAATTCAACATTTCTATTTTTAATTAGGAAAAAATCATTCCCAAGTTAAAAATTCAATCTTGTTCGTTAAAAATATATTTTTATGGTTGAGGATTCAAGTATTTGGCATTTAGAATTAGTCTAGTCTTATTTATCTGATAAAATTCAAATGTTGCTCTAAGGTTTATATTGAAATATATGACGGCTAAAGAAATACTTTTCAAAGACGTATCATTGAATCTATATTCATAAGAAAAAATTCATGATGATTCTGTTAATCTACAGACTGAAACTTCATGAATAATTAAAATTTATCAAAGCATTATAAAATGATGTCATCTTATTCAGCACGCAGTGGATGCTGCAAGGTGAGGAATTCTTTAAATAATAAATGCGAGTTGAACGATGGCTCTATTTGTTTTCACATTCATGTGGCCGTAATACGCATTTAATTATCTTTTCAATTTATCTCACTCAAACATAAAACGTGATTAATATTTTACATGATTTATTCGATAATTTCAAAATTCTAATTTGAACGTGCAAGAGTAATAAACAATTAGAAATGTTTCTCAATTCATACACGGTTCTGTACTATTTTTTTATCAAAGGGAGTTATTTCTAGATTCAATAAAAAACGCAACGTTTTTCACCTGATAATGTATAGAATTCCAAAAAACAAAAACAAGAATCCCATGAATAAATTTGGGCAACCACCATAAAATTCTCCCATTATAATGAAAAAGAAAAAAGAAAAAAAAGTTCTCTGCACAACAATGAAAAAGAAGAAAGAAACGAGAAGGCATCCAACCAAATCCCTTTTGTCGCTTCTCTTATTTCTTTCGTCTTTTTTGTTTTTATTATTATCAAATAACAATAAAAAAAACATTCATAATATTCACCAACGTTCCAGTGCTCATACAGCACCCTTTCCAAGGTCAGTTAAATTAAAACTTAAGAATTATAAATTAGATTGAAATCAAATCCAAAATCCTATTGAACGTCCAATACTCAAGATAATGTATAGAATTCATGAAAATAGAAACCAGAATCCAGCGACCAAGTTTGTACAACCATCATAAAATGCTCCTATTATAATTAAAAACAAAATTTCGCTTGGAAAAAAATTTCCTCAGGCAAAAATAAAGAAGAGAAGAAAACAATGAGTATAATCTAATTCAAAATACTTAATTTCTTCTACTTGGTTCTAAAAGAGACTGGTTGCGCAATGATGAAAGATTACAGTCTGCGGAATCCTGATACATTAACCTTTTATTATTTTGTGTAAATACTAGTTGCTTAGAAGATTTTCAGAAGACTTCGGAACGTAAACAATCAAATATTCTAATTTCACATTTTTTATTGATGTGGAAGATAATCGTTTACAAACTCTACTCTATAATTTAAATTGATCAAGCGTCTTGCACCTACTGGCGTTTCCCTAATTTCATCTGGCGTCAAGGAGTTAATCGTGCCGCTTTCCATGTTTATTTTTGCTCGCAGTTCACGTTTAGTGCCAGGTCCATGTGTATATATTCCAGCAAGAACATTACTACTCTCGAATATTGCGAAGACGTCACCACTGAATGTTGACATTACAATTTGTTCTTGGATTGGAATGGGCATATAGCGACGAAGATCTGCAAGTATTCTTATTGGCTTATCCGCAGGAAAAGTGTATCTTCGAAGTTCGAACACTCGGTGCAGATTTCCTTCACAACGAAGCCGGATAAATTGAAGTTGGTCAAATCCATATCCAAGTACGTTGGAAAATGAAAGCGCTGGGTGAGACTTGGACGAGCCGGAAAGACGAGGATCAGCGGAAGGAGATCTGGCCAGAGAATGAGGTAATACGGAATCAAAATTAATCAAAGAATAATTATTGTGAATAGAAAAGTGCATTAAATAAAATAAGTGGGAATACAAAACAGATTTATTGAATTCGAACGGTTGCGAGGGAATCGCAGTAAATTCAGAGTCAATTAAAATGAATTCAAACATATTGAATAAAATCTAGAAATCTTCAATAATGATAACTAGTTTAGAAAATAACTTACCCATCTTTGTAGTTCACATGCTCTACTCTAAAATATAATTGGATTGGGCCAATGTGGCCTACTCGAACTTCCTCAGTTTCTTCTGGGGTCAGTGGGGTAATCCTGCCGCTCGCCATGTTTATTTTTACTCGCCCTTTACCTTTTGTTTGAGTATTATGTTTATAGATTCCAGCAAGTAAATCATTACTCGTCAATATAGCAAAGACGTCACCATCCACTGTTGATAATACAATTTGTTCTTGGGGTGGCACGGGTGGGAAGACATTATGCTTCACGTATAGTTTAATTCGTCTGTCCGTAGGGAAAGTATATCTGCAAAGTTCAAATTGCCGATGCGGATTTTCAACGGGTATGAGTCGAATAAATTCAAGTTGGTCAAGTTCATATCCATTTCCGTCAGAAGAAGGAAGCCTGGTAGGTGGATCCAAATGGCTTGCAGGAGAAGACCGGGACCTTGCACGTTTGGGTTTTTCGGCAGGAGAAGGAGACCTGAGCGGAGAACGAGATCTGGCAGGAGAATGAGAATGGGCAGGAGGATCAAAATTGGCAGGAGAATGAGAACTGGCAGAAGGATCATGTTTGTGAAGAAAAGAAGAAGATGGACTGCCACGAGGAACGCCAGGAATAGGAGCGCCTTTAGGCAAACATGCAAACTGTCTACTTAACTCTGCAAGAAGAAACAGACAATTGAATTTTTTTGAAGAACGAAATTCATGCGTCACTAATAATAATTTACAAAAGTACGCAGCTAATACACTCTGTCCGCAGAATGGAATGGCTGCATAGTAATGCTTTTGATCTTCAAGTGTTGATAAGAATCATACATTTTGATAAACTCTATAGATTTAGTCCGACTATACTTTCTTGTTTGGTAAGTATTGAAATTGAATTTAATACAAGTCCTGTGTAGAATAAGATTTGATATAATTTTAATGAAAAAGTTTTAATGGAAAATTATAACATTTCATATTTACCAATAGAACTAAGAATCACCGTCAAGATAAAGACCACAGTATGAAGGATCCTCATTTTTTGCAATCAGAGGTAAAACTGATTTACACTTTAATAAAGGATTTGGTTACCAGTGTATCTAATTATCTCGCTCTTTTTCTTGGAGAATATACCTGTTATCTTAAGCGCTATCTCAATAAGTAGGCGTCAAACTTGTCCTTCTGAGATATTAAAGTTTATATTTCAGAAATGAGTCCAAGCAGAAACATTTAGTTTCTTCAATAGAGGCTACTCTGGCAGTGTTATTATCGCCTTCAGTTTTTTTTCTTATCTCTAAAGTGATAAACAAAAAAATGCATAGAAGCTTAATATATTATCAAGAATAATATTTCGATTCTGGAAAGTATAATTAAATACATTCCTTCCGTGCCACATTTATAAACCTATAATAATTGTCTTCAACCAATATCCCGTGGGAAAATAACACGTAACTTTTTTTTCATTTGTTTCCCAAAAGGACTTGGAAACCATAACACATGGAGTTTTCATTATTATTTGTTATTTTCCAGAAGAAGAAGATAGAGGAAGAGAAGAAGATGGTTTGCCAAGAGAAACACCACCACCCGGGCGCCATTCGAAGAACACAAATGTTTCTGAATTTGCATAAGGTTTCCTAGAATTTTTTTATGGAAAAGAATTAGTAGGATTTTAGGATTTCAGGGTATTTCCATGTTTGTTCTCGAAAAGACATTCCGGAACCACTATGGCACGTGAAAAATGTAATTCATTAGAGTTTCTAGAATTAACTTTTTCTCAAATAAATAGAGCAGAACAATGTTTACGCCTATAATTTATGAGATGGTGATTAAAGCAAAACATATAAACTCTGATCAAACACTAGAATATTAATTTGATGCACTGTTAACCAAATTCTACATTGAAGTATGAATCAGTTTTTTCTCTAATTGCGAAATATGAGGATCGTTTATGCTGCGGTCTTTATCTTCATAGTGATATTAGTTCTATTGGTGAATATATTACTATGCTATATTTTCAATAACCGACGTTATTATTAATCTTATTCAAACAGGACATTCACGAAATCTGATGTATCAGAATTTTAGAAGTTTCTGTCAAATAATCTTGTATACTAGATCTTGCGTAACAATTAATCTCAAGGTAGATTCGAAGTCCAAGGTTTTTTCTCTAGCAAAATCGTAGTTTCGAACTCTTAAGCTTAACTCATCGCGAAGCTAAAAATACGAAATTCGACATGTGTGTTCATTTTTCATTCTAATCATTATTGGAAAAATTAATATTCCAGTTCATGAATGATGATTGAAATTAAATTTCCCCAAAGGTCGGCAAGATTCGCCGTTTTGCACTCGATTGTATGAGCTCGTTATTCTCGTAGATTATTATTATTAAAAAATGTAATCTTCTGTTTCTTCTTTCAGAAATAAGTTCACAGTTTGATTGTCTGCCTAATGGCGCTCCTATTCCTGGCGTTCTCCGTGGCGGCCCATCTTCTTCTTCTTCCGACATGCAAGATCCTCCTGCCAGTTCTGCTCCGCCTGCCATACCTCATCCACCGCTTAGGGTTTCTTCTTTTGTCGAACCTTTTCAACGTGCAAGGTGTCGGTCTCCTCCTGCCAGCAATTTAGATTCAACTGCAAGGCTTCCTGTATCTGACTTTCTTGGATATAGACTTGATCAGCTTCAATTCATTCGGCTTATTTCCAAAAGAAATCTGAACCGGGTTTTCCAACTTAAAAGATATACTTTTCCTGCGAATAAACAGATTAAAGTACTTGGCAAACATAAGGCTTATCCGGCCGTTCACCTCAAGAACAAATTGTATTGTCAACATGCGATGGTGACGTGTCTGCAATATTGACAAGTAATAATACACTTGCTGGAATATATAAACATAATAATCAGACAAGACGAATGGGACGGGCAAAAATAAACATAGAAAGTGGCATAATTACTCCATTGACCCCAGATGAAGTCGAAGAAATTCCAGTGGGCACCGTTCGCTTCATCTCACATGATTTTATAATAGAGCACGTGAATCACAATGATGGGTTAGTCACTCCTCACTTCTTCTTCTTCTCCTTCTTCCACTTCTTCTTCTTCTTCTTCTTCTTCTTCTTCTTCTGACACATAACATTCTCTTTCCAGGTCTCTTCCTTCTTCCGAGCCACGTCTTCATGTCAGTTCCAGGTCTCTTTTTTCAAGGTGCATGGTTCCACCTACCAGGCTTCCTTCTTCTGACGGATCTGTATATGGACTTGACCAACTTCAGTTTATTCTGCTTACTTCCGTTCAAAATCCGAGTCGGGTATTCGGACTTCGAAAATACACTTTCCCTGCAGATAAAACAATTTTATTATCCGAAGGACGAAGTCAATATGTGCCGATGCCAAAGCAAGAACACATTGTATTATCAAGATTTTCTGGTGACGTCTTCGCAATATTGGAGAGTAGTGACTATTTCGTTGGAATTTATGCATATATTCATCGCACTAGCGTGAAAAATCGTGTGAAAATAAACTTGCAAGGTGGAACGATTACCCCACTGACTACAGATGAAATGAAGGAAATTCCAGTAGGCTCCCTTTTCCCCATCTTAAATTATTTTACGATACAACATGTAAACCACAGTCATCCACGTCATTAAATCAGTTGAAAAATGTAATATCAAAAATAAATGTTCTCGATTCACAGCCGTCTTTGAATATTACGTGTGACTTGTAATTACAAATAATAATGAAAACTCAATGTCCCATAGTTTCCAAGGCTTTAATGTTTCGTCAATAACCAAGCCAGTCTTTTCAGAAACAGATAAAGAAATTCTTTTTTTCTAAGAATTTTTTTGTCATTTGTTAACCGTTTCTAGAGAAATTTCAAAGTTTAGGAAGTAGATTTTTGGGGCATAAAATTTTGAATTGTTCCTTGAGATTTTTTGACATTTCAAATGATACCCTAAAATTCCGATTAAATATCTCAAATATCTGAATCAAAATCATTTAATTTTTGATGATTGCCAACTTTCAGAAGAATTCTAAACAATTTAAAAAATCTTTATAAGTTTTTTAGAAATTTGAAAAATAATTTGAAATTTGAATTCAAAAAGTTGCGAGGCAATATAGAACTTTTTTGCTGGTAAGACATTAAATAATCTTTCATTTCATAACATGTACTTTAAGACCGTGTATGAGCATATTTTGAAACACACGAAAAGATTTCATAAATTGTAAAAAAAAATCTGGAATATTTTTAGGACATTTCTTCAAGTTTCACAAAATTTTCTTAAAGTTTAAGAAGTCATCCACATCATTTTGAAATACATTTAGACGTTGAAAAAAAAGTTCAAATAAATCAAAGTTAGAAAAGATTTCAAATTTGTTTTATAAAATTTTTAATTTCGAAATAAAATTTGGATTATTTTTCAAAACTTTGAATATGTTCATAATAATACACAAAATTCTCAAGATATCTTGGAATATTGAAAGTGATTCTTCTTCTTGAAAAATAAATTCAAGGAGAATATTTAATAAAGCTTTAAAATATTATAAAATATTTGCAGAATTATTAAAACCGTATCCGGTAAATTTCAAGACATTTTTAGGAATAATTCTATTTATTCTAAGAAGTATTAGGAAATTTTCGAAATTCCAAAACATCAGATTTGATAAGTATGATTAGCCCGTGATTTAATAAATTAAAAAATATTCGAAGAATAATTTACTACCTTTGGTTTTCTCTCTTATATTGCTACCAGGAGCAAGGATCTATCCAGAAATCAGGAGAAATTAGAAATTATGTCATTCCTGAGGGATTTATTCGCTAATTCTCAGTATAGAATAGACGCCTACTATTTTTATTGATCGTTTAATTTCATATTCATAGCGTCTTGAAATGAACAATTTGGAGTTCGTAACATTAGACGATTTCTAGACATTCGAAATTCCCTAATCACTATATTTTTGGAGGACTGTTTCAATACCCAAAACTAGCCTTGAAATAGTACTTTTTTACAGTGTTTCAAAAAGCAGGTATAAGAAGTATACCCATAAACGTTAAAGAATGATTGAGGTTGGGTTCCACATCCACTAAAGTCACCTTGTGTCATAGGAAAATTACTACAAGTCAATTATTATAAACCTATAATAAATGTCTTCAAAAAATATTTTTGTAAGGAAATGAATAAGCCTCGGGAACTATAAGATATTAAGTTTTTATTATTATTTGTAATTACAAGTTACTCGTAATATTTTAAGGAGGCTTTGAATCAAAAACATTTATTTTCATTTTTACATTTTTTAACTGACTTAATGACGTTGATGATCGTGGTTCACATTCTGTATTGTAAAATAATTCAAGATGGGGTGAAGGCAGCCTACTGGAATTTCCTTCCTTTCATCTGTAGTCAATGGGGTGATCGTTCCACTTTGCATGTTTATTTCCACACGAATTTTCGTGCTAGTGCGATATGCATACATTCCAGCAAGACAGTTACTGCTCTCCAATATTGCAAAGGCTTCACCATAGATTGTTGATAATACAATGTGTTCTTGCTTCGGCATCGGCACATATTGATTTCGTCGTTCAAGTAATAACATTTTTTTATCTGCAGGGAAAGTGTATTTTCGAAGTCCGAATGCCCGGTTCGGAATTGTAATGGAAGTAAGCACAATAAAATGAAGTTGGTCAAGTTCGTATGCAGATCCGTCAGAAGAAAGAAGCCTGGTAGGTAGAGCCCTGCACCTGGAAACAAGAGACCTGGAACTGGCATGAAGACGTGGCTCAGCAGAAGGAAGAGATCTGAGAAGAGAATGTTATTTGTCAGAAGAAGAAAAAGTAAGAAAAGAAGAAGGCTTGCCACGGGAAATGCCAGCATTGAGGACGTCATCAATTAAGCACAAATGCTTCTAAATTCGCATATGGATTTCTATGACTTTTTTATTGGAAGAAATAGATTGGAGATTTGAATCAAAAAGTGTTTAATTTATGATATAAAATAACTTTGAATGGTAAAAAGTCAATGAGGTTATCGACAACAATGATTGCGACATTTTCGAAATATATTGTTGAACCAATTTGTATACATACTAGCGTCATCAATTGCGTGCTTGGCAAAAATTCAACATTAGTTTGGAAATTTTCCGAAATCTTAAAATATTTTCAATCTTTTCCAAATCTCAGAAATTCTTGTATATCTTTTAAAATGATTCAAATTATTCATAGAAGTGTCTTGAATTCTTTCAAGTTTGTTTCTGATAATTTTTGAAATCTCTCATGACATTTCCAAATCTTTTGAACAGTTTTCTTGAAATTAAGTTAATTCATTCATTCATTCATCAAAATAAGTGACTGAAGTAATATTTTCATTGGAAAAGGTAACTGTCCTGACTGCAAAAGTATCTTACCTATTACTGTGGTTCACATGCTCGACTACAAAATTAACTAAAAATGTGATGTAACGATAACTAGTTTAGTTTGAAAAGTAACTTACCCATCATTGTGGTTTGCGTGCTCTACTCTAAAATCATGTGAGATGGGGCGAACAGGGCCTACTGGAATTTCCTCGACTTCGTCTGGGGTCAATGGGGTAATTCTGCCGCTTTCTATGTTTATTTTTGTCCGGCTTTTACGTTTTATATGAGGATTATGTCTATATATTCCATTAAGTGTATTATTTCTCGTTAAGATTGCAAAAACGTCACCACCGTATGTTGATAATACAATTTGTTCTCGGGGTGGCACAGGCAAGAAGGCATGATGTCCATCGAGTACTTTCATTCGTTTATTCGCAGGAAAAGTGTATCTTCGAAGTTCGAAAAGCCGTTTTGGGTTCCTATTGAAAAGAAGCCGAATGAATTGAAGCTGATCAAGTCTATATCCAAGCACGTCAAAAACAGAAAGCCTGGTGGGTGAAGCTAAATGGCTAGCAGGAGGAGACCGAGACCTCACAAGTTGAGGAAGTTCAACAGGAGGAGACAACCTGAGCGGAGAATGTGGTCTGGCAGGAGAAACAGAACTGGCAGGAGGATCCTGTATGTCAAAAAAAGGAGATGAATCGCCAGGAGGAATGCCAGGAATTGGGACACCATTAGGCAAACAATCAAACTGTGAACTTAATTCTGCAAGAAGAAACAGACGATTATATTTCGATCTAGGAGTGAATGTTCTCGTATTACTAAAAATAATCTACGAGTGGTCGATCGAATACCTGCGACTGAAGTTTCAGGTTATGTTGTTCTTATATATATTCTCTACGATGCCTGTGATTGACTACATGATGGTCCCGCCATGGGGCGCTCTGGCCAATCGTAGGCGTCATAGAGAATATATATATATATATTGTAACGGCCAACTATCGGTGGCCTTGTTAACTGATTGTCCTAATTAATAAATGGACTTAATTAATTATGACATGCAATAAAGAAAAGGGTCCTTTATGGAGAATGAATAAGATTCCGAATTACCAAGGACTACACACAATATAAAAAGAGATTTCCTATAAAAAGCTGATTAAGTAATTATAAAATCCATAAATTTGGTTAAGATAACAACGATCGCATGAATGAGGAAACAAAAGTAATACTGCACTTCGGACAGTTCTCAGATGCTCTATTTCTCTTCGTTAAGATTAAGACCAAAGATTTTTAATTTCATTCCATAAGTAAATTGTTTTCATACAGTATAAAAGAATGTTAACTATATCAGTCTTTTCTTTATAAGGGCTTCGAATTCACTAAAGAGTGCTTCTCTTATGGAGATTGAATGAATGCTCTTTTGGCAAGGATTTCTTTACAACCTCGACTTATAGAGAAAAGACAGCTGTAATTGCGGTTTTTCTCTTAGATTAGCAATTAGAGCAATGTAACTGCTTTTTGTTTGAAAATCATTGGGCTTGCAATTTTCAGTATTCTAAATTATGGCAATGGACTCTGCTGACCTTGAGCCTCTATGCGACCTCAGCTTTGCTCAATAGTCAAATGAAATGATTCCAAAACCAAGAAAATATTTCGTTCAGGCAACTTTATTTCCACTCAAGTTTAACAAAATTCAAAGCGATTTTTATAGCGAGTCTCAAAAAACGCAGAAAAGAATTCTTTGACTTCGACCGAAAGAGTCAAGATCACACCCACAAAAATGAATACTCTGCTTAAACAGTTTTCGGCAGTGTGATCGCCTTCAATTCTTTTGCAGAGTCCTTCGCTTTTGGAGATGGGTGAAGTTTGTGTGGCAATGAAGGAGAGGATTCAATCCTCAGACATTCCCACAAGGTTTTCACCCTGAGATCCTGGCCATTTGGGCACAACGTTTCAGAATGGCATTCTTCTGCCGAGGAGCGCTTGTTATGCTCGCTGCTCCACTTCACCCTCTCTCGCTTTCGTAACAATACAATGCTTTTTGCAAAGTTCTAAAAGAAGAAATATCAGTAATTTGGAATCCTCTATATGTAACCTTCCACCTGAAAGAGCGAATGACACAGCGTAGGACAGCCAAAATTCTATCCCAAGCCGAACTTTCCGTACGAACGGAGCAAAACAAGAAAAAACAGCAATTAAAGAACTCAATCAGAATAAAAACATCATAATATTACCCGCAGATGAAGGCGACGTAATAGTAACAATGAATAAGGAATACTAAGACAACAAAATCATGGCCCTTCTAATTGACGATACATATGAAAAACTTCAAAAAGACCTCTCAAAAACAATAATCAGCAAAACAAAAATCCACCTGAAACTCTCAAAACTTGAGAGCGTAACAATATTTGAATTATTACCTACAAATCCCATCTGTCCTAGTCTCCACGGACTCCCAAAACTCTGCAAAAACAACATTCCACTCAGACCGATCATCAGCGCAATAAGCTCAACAACTTACAACCTAGCACGCTTTCTGGCGAAAGAACTGAATCTTTTCACAGGAAACTATCACATACGTCGGAAATTCTTTTGACTTCATCAAAAGGATACAACAGATTCACATTCAACCTCAAAACATCGTAGTTATAAAACACTGTCTCACTAATACCTTCTTCTCCTTTAATAAATAATTCTACGAAAAAACCTCAGGAGCAGCGATGGGATCTTCAATCTCACCTGTAATAACCAAGATCTTCATCGAAAATCTAGAAACTAAAATCTTTGGAAAATTCAAGTTTAAAGAGGATTTTCGTTACCTTTACGTTGACGCACTTGGGTCACCTGGAGACGAGCACCATTCTACAGAACATTCAAGGTAACACAAAAGAAATAGGAAGAATTCTCAACAAACACATCATCCACACCATATTTGAGCCATCTGCGTAAATAGAAAATCAACCCTAGAAATGAGAAGGCTCCTCTCAGTGATCCGGGAGTATATAGAATCTCTTGTGGCAAAGTCTATATTGAAGAAACCGGGAGGCCGGTGAGCCAACGTGTGAAGGTACATTAGAGTAAAGTGACGCTAGAACATTTCACTCAACCAGCAACAGCTGAGCATCATATCGAAACATAACATCGAATTTTATTTGACAAAACAACTGTCATCGCAGAAACGTACCATTTTTTTCAAAAAAAAAACATAGAGAAGCAATCGAAATCTTAAGACACCCTTATGACATCGATCTGGACAATGGATGTAATGCCAATCCGATTTATAATCTATGAATTTATTATAAATTATGTAGCACTTTTAGACATTTGGCTGGACCTGCTTTGGCATTGTTTACCTCTCACATTAAATTTGTATCCATTTCAGACAAACTCAGAAAGAGTATGAAAAATAATAGTAATTAGTGAAGAAAATAATTTAAATTGTATAATTTAACTAAAAAGTAAACCATTTCTAACTGTGAGCTTGTGCGTGTGAAATGTGAATCCTTTCAGGTTATAGGTCATCCAGAGATCGGAAATCGCAAAGAATTGAATTTATTTTTAATCATCATTTATGAATTTTGAATATTTATTTTTCAAAGAATGATTGAAATAACAAATTAACACACATAAAGAATTTCGTATTTTCAGCTTCGCGATGAGTTAAACTTACATAAGAGTTTGGAACTACAATTTTGTTGGCAAAAAACTTGGGACTTTGAAAAATTGCTACACGAATTCCAGTATTCAAGATTATTTGATAGGAACTTCTAAAATTCTGATACGTAGGATTTCATGAAAGTCATGTGTGGATAAGATTAGCTGGAATATTATGATGCAGAAATTTTCATTTTTGGAAAGCTTGAGAGCTTTTGTGAACAAATAAATATAGCATAGTATTATATTCACCAATTGAACTAAATATCACTGTCAATATGAAGACCACAGTATAAACGATCCTCATTTTTTGCAGTTAGGCGGAAAACTGATTTATTCGTTAGTGAAGAATTGGGCTTACAGTGTATCAAATTAACTTTCTGATGTTTTATAGGAGTGAATATAGCATATCTTAATCGTTATCTCATATTTTGTAGTATCATTATCGCTTTCATTTCTTGTTCTTATCACTAAACTTATAACATTCAAAATTTAAATGAAGTGAAGTGCAGGAATGTATTATCGCAGTACCCACGAAAATATCATAATTACGAAAATAAGAATTTCTTTAAACATATATAATTAAGTGAAATTTATAATTCAATAAATTATTCAACTCGTTTCTGAAATTAAAGATAGCCGGCTAATACAGACTCATAGGTGTCAATATATGGTACCAATTTGGACTTGGTACATACGGGGGCAGATATTAACGCTTTCTATACGAAATAAAATTGTGTCTATAACCCAAAATTATTTACAGTTTACACGCATTATTTTCTGTCCTAATTACTATAATATTTCGAAGTTTATTTGTATTTATCCGAAATGGATACCAATTGAATATGAAAGGTAAACTATGCCAGAGTAACTCGAACGAAATTTCTAAAAGTTTCACATAATTTATAGTAAATTATTCAGAATAGTCATTCAAGCTGTGGGAAGAACTAACACATTCAATAAACCTTTGTATCAAATTCTATCCATTTAGATACCCTTTAATTTTCTAGTAATATATTCTCCTTAGGATTCTATCAGATCTTATTAATACATGATTTGTATCAAATTCTATGTTTGGAATCAAAAATATCTGCACAAAATGTTATATTTCGAGAAATCGTATACTTTTCTATCGATATCTACTCACTGGAAGACTATGAAATCCTATACAAAGAAAAATTCACCCAATCCTGTGCTTCATAATTTCTGATAGAAAAAGTGTAAGATCTTACAACGATCAGACTCTGATAGATATTCTCGAGATTTCAAAACACAGAATTATATAACATTCTAATTTTGAAATGGTTAGTAAGACTGACTTGCGATGACAGAAGAGTGCAAAATGCTTACATACCTAGATTGTAAAAATGATTTCGTTTTTAAAAGACACCTTAGAACAGAACTAAAATTTATGCGCTTTTTCATAACTAATATTCCACGCTATTTTATTAGTTCATTATTTACAATAAATTGTTGGTGAAAAATCAATTGCTCGTTTCCCAGTATCAGGAAATTCACTTTTAACTGAAAAGTCCTGGAATATTTATAAATGTTAAATCAAGAACGCCTTATATCAATACACACTAGGACTTGGGGTACCAAATTGTTGCAGATATTTTGACCTAAGATTTCAACTCAATACGATTCGCTTTAGAGAATGAATAAAAATTAATAAGCACAACTTCAGGGCGTACTAGCATCAGTATGCAAAGCAGAATAACAAGAGTGGGTTTATGAAAGTAGACCGCGAAAGAAAGCGGGTTTTTGAAAAGTTATTCTGAACACAGAGATTTATTTAGAGTTGAAAAATAACTGTCCCGAGGAAGTTGTGTTCGTAACAGAAAATTGAAAACACGCTGATCGCTTTTTGAAGGTCTCGTCACTCCAAGGAGTAAACCCAGCTGCCCAGGTGTTTAAAATACATTTTTCTCGAGAAAGTTGTGTTTAAAACTAAAATTTTAGACAGCCTTATGCGTTTTCGAACGTCTCGTCATTCTAAGAAATAAACTTGGTAGTTCAACTGTTTAAAATATATCCTCCTCAGGAAAGTTGCGTTTGTAACTGAGATTTAAAACACCTTGATCGGTTATCGAAGGTCTTGTCATTCTAATAATCAAGGCCGGTAGTCCCTCGTGGGTTCAACGGCATCTTGCTCCAGTTCTGAACGTAACTTCCTAAGAGAAGATGTATTTCGAACACCTGGACTACCAAGTTTACTTCCTGAAATGACGATAACTTGGGAACACGGTCAGGCTGCCTTAAACTTCTGTTCTGAACACGTCTTCTTCGGTGATGATGTGTTTTGAATACCTGAACCACCAGGTTTACTTCCTAGAATGACGAAACCCTAGAAGAACGGTCAAGATGAATAAAATTTCGGATACGAACGCATGGTGCATTGCCCCACCTACCAGGCTTCCTTCTTCTGACGGATCTGGATACGGACTTGACCAACTCCAGTTTATGCTCCTAGCTTCTGTTAAAAATGCGAACAGGGTATTGGAACTTCGAAAATACGCTTTTCCAGCAGAAAGACAAATTTTATCACTCGATGTAGTGAATCAGTGTAGCTCTATCCCAACGCAAGAATAAATTGTATTATCAAGATTTGCTGTTGACGTATTTGCAATATTGGGGAGTAGTAACTATTTCTCTGGAATATATGCCTACATTCCGAGCACTACAGGTAAAAGACGGGTGAAAATGAACATGCAAAGTGGAACGATTACCCCATTGACCACTGATGAAAGACGGGAAGCTCCAGTGGGTAGTCTTCGACAGATCTCTCCTAACTTTGATGTACAGAATGTAAACCACAATCATCCACGTCAGTCACTTAATTAAAAAAACGTGAAATAGAAAAAAAACGTTGGTGATCCGAAGTCATTTTGAAATACTATGTGTAACTTGTCATTACAAATAATAATAAAAACTCATGGCTTTCAAATCGTTCGCGAAAACAGAAGTTTAGTTTTATTTTCCCAATAAAATATTTGTTGATGACAATTATGACTGTCTTCAACAATGAGAATTAGGTTCAACATGTAGGAGTTCAACCTGATCCCATTTAATGGAAATTGGATCCGTATTGTGGGACCTCTATAAGTATCTGATTTATCTTTTTCCAATTAAATAAATTTATTCAACTTGCATTGAACTCTTGAAACAGTTTTCATTTCAAACTGATTCATAGCTTTTGAAATTTTGTAAAGTTGTCGCTATAAAAGGAATGCAGATGATCTCCAGTTTAACACAGAAAATTCTATCAACATTTGAGGTGTTATCAGAAGGTTGGTTTTTCTTTCAATCTAACTCAGAGATTATTTGCGTAAACGTTCTTGCATGAAATCATTAGGATAATTCTTATAACATACGTCTTTCAACAATCTATAGGTTATATAAATGGAAAGTATTATTGGACTGTAGACTAGCAGCGTCGACAAGATTTTTAACAATCCCTATTTTGTGCTGAATGGGATGTGTGGATGAAAGAGTAACAAGCTTTTCAGAATAACTTGTTTTCCTGAACAAATTTGTAATAATTAAGTTATAGTCGTCTCAGCAAAGTTGTGAATTTAGAAAGTTAACACATTTTTTGTTTTCAATATTAAAGGTGAATTAAAATCTGTGAAGAATAAGAAAGGTACAAGAGGTGCAAAATACGAATCTCGGCGACGTTTCGTGAACATTGCAGTTCTTATATATGTTCTTATATATGTATGTTCTTATATATATTCTCTACGATGCCTGTGATTGGCCAGATCACCACATAGTGGGGACTGGTCGAACTTGATTGGCCAATCAAGTCTTCTCTAAAAAGTCCGGGAGAGCGGAAAGCCAAATCGTATGGGTATTACATCCATTGTACCTATCAATGTTATCAGGGTGTTTTGAGACTTCGACTACCTCTCTATGTTTTCTTGGAAAAACATTTTACGTTCTTGCGATGACGGTTGTTTTTTGAAATAAAATCCTATGTCCTATTTTGATATAATGCTCAGCTAGTGCTGATTGCGTGAAATGTTTTAGCCTGACTTCACTCTCATGTTTCTTTACGGGTTGGCTCACCGCTCTCCCGGTTTCTCCAATATGGACTTTGCCACAAGAACAAGGGATTTTATATAATCCCCGATCACTGAAAGGTGCCTTTTTATCTTTAGGGTTGTTTAGAGATTGTCATATTCTAGTAGGGGGTTCAAATATAGTTTGATTGTTGTGTTTTTTGAGAATTCTTTCCATTTGTTCTGGGATACCTCAAATGTAGGGTAGGATGGTGGTCGTTTTTCTCTCTCTTTCTTCAGTAGGCTATGTTAACTTACTTTTTCAAGCGTATTTCCTCATTGAGGTTAGGGTCAGTCAGGATTTTCCAAAAATCAATCTTTTCATTGAAATTTCAGAAAGTACAGCATTTTAAAAATATTGTGTTAGAATTTTATCGAAATCGGAACATAACTTTCTAAGATACAGGACTTTAACCAAAGGTGCCTCGCGCTGTCTGTCGCTTCACCCAGTTTAACTTCGAACGCACACGTCGAGTTGTTTGCTTTGTATCGTAAAATATTACCATTCTTGATCTTGATCAATACAATGAAAAACAAAATCCCTACTGATCATTGCAACAAATTATAGAAGAGAACTCCAAGCGTAAATAATAATCAATCAATAGCTCAGATCATAATTGTTTATTTGGATGTAATTATTCGCATATTTTCAATTTGGTAAAGTGCACAATAATTTCGAAAATTGTGACCTCAAAAATAGATCTAAGAAATACTTATTGAAAACTCGCAAGAAGTTTCTTTTTAACTGTATAAATCTCAATATATAAAAATATATATTGCATGCCAGCTTAAAATATTCCTTCAGTTAAACAAAAATTTTTCATTAGAAGAAATTTTATAATAGCTATTCAAATATAATAGATGAAGCAGTTAGGAACTGCGTAAATGAATACAGATCCTAGGTTTTGATTATATCTTATCACATCAGCGATAAGAATAAAACGATAGGAATAAAATGTTTGGTTTTTCTGTTTACCCACTCAAGTGCGATGGGAAAATCAAATATGGATTGTAACAACAAATCAGAATAATAATTCGATACACTGTCAAATGAAATATCTATTAACGTATAAACCAGTTTGCCCCCTAATTGCAAAAAATGAAGATCGTTTCTACGGTGGTCCCCATCTTGACAGTGATACTTAGTTCTATTGGTAAATATAATACTATACCATGTACATGATTTCAAAAGCATTTTTGATCTTGGCGCGAATCGAAATTCTTTTTAAAAATATGCCATCTATCCTAATTACTATCATTTTCCTAACTCTATTTGAGTTCTGTCGAAATAAATACCAAAATAATCCGTATGCCAAATTGGTCAAACAGAATTTCTAAACGTTTTACATAATTGATAGACGATTATTAACAATAGTAATTTAGGTTGTGCAAAAACTTAATTATTCAATCAACCGTTTTAGTTAAACTCATGGCAAATATAGTAAGTTATTCCTAAAAGCTTTTTTTAATTTATTAACTCAGCAGCGACGCATACTCACTACATCTGAACCGAAAAGAAGAAAAAAATCTAGTGGTTGTTGAGTAATCGTAAAAAGACTTCGAACGTGAAATGGAAATTTCTGTGAAGCTAAAAATATGAGATTCGTCGCGTGCGTTAATTTAATATCGTGAATTTTTGTCCAGACAATTCATTTCTGAAGCAAATAAGTGAAGAATGAAAATATAATTGATTTTTTTCCAATTCAGAAATCTAGAAGACAAACATTTTTATTAATATAGATAACTACTTTCGAAAATCTAAAATGAAAAAGCAAACGCATCTCTGCGAACCTGCCTTCACATTAATCATGCATTGAAGCTTTCTATCAAAAATAACTGTTTGTCTATGTCCTGCAAAAATTATCCTCATGGTTAATTTGTACCCTTTTAATACTTTTACAAGCAAAATAGCTTTAAAGTGAACCCAAGAATTCAATTAAATACCAAAATGTATATTCACGATTCAAATTTGTATAATTATTTTAAAATTTGAAAGAGTTATCTTCACAATGAAATGGAAATTTACTAGAATACCAATCCCCAGGAAAAAATAATGAAGAAACGAAAGCATCAATTCGAACGAACTTTATGCCACCAATGGAATGTGTTAGTTGGAAACTCTTGCTGATTATTATTAGTATTAAAAAATCATTTTTTAAAAAAAATTTAATTGTCTGTTTCTTCTTGCAGAATTAAGTTTACAGTTCGATTGTTTGCCTGACGGCGCCCCTATTCCCGGTGCTTCTCGTGGCGGCCCATCTTCTCCTGACATACAAAATTTTCCTGCCACTTCTGTTCCTTCTGCCAGACCTCACTTTTCGTTCAGGTCTTCTTCTCCCGCCAAACCTTCTCAACGTGAAAGATCCCGGTCTCCTCCTGGCAGCTATATAGCTCCACCTATCAGGCTTCCTTCTTCTGACGGATCTGGATATGGGCTTGACCAACTTCAGTTCATTCTGCTTACTTCCATCAAAAATCCGAACCGGGGATTCGAACTTCGAAAATACACTTTTCCTGCAGTTAAACGTATTTTATTCGAAGCACATAATCAATATGTGCCCATATCAACGCGCCAACACATTGTATTATCAACATTTTCTGGTGACGTCTTTGCAATATTGGAGAGTACTAACTATCTTGCTGGAATATATGCCCACATTCCGTCCGCTAGAGGTAGAAAACGGGTGAAAATGAACATGCAAAGCGGAACGATTAGCCCATTGACCAGAGATGAAAGACGGGAAACTCCAGTAGGTCCCCGTTGCCTGATCTCTTCTAATTTTAGAGCACGAAATGTAAACCACAATCATCCACGTCATTCACTGAATTGAAAAAATGTTAAATAAAAAAATGTTGGCGATCCGAAGTCATCTTAAGATATTACGTGTAACTTGTCATTACAAATAATAATCAAAACTCAATGTATCATGGTTTCGAGTATTTCGAAAGACGAAGTTCACTTTTATTTCCCCAGAAAAATATTTGTTGGAGACAATTATTATTGGCTTTCACAATAAAAACTAGGATCCATATGCAGAAGTTCAACCTCAAAAATGTAATGGAAAATGGATCCGTATTATGGGATGTATATAAACATCTGATTTAACTTTCCCCAATTTAGTGAATTCATTTAACTTGGATTCAACTCAGAAAACACTTTTCGTTCCAAATTTATTCAATAGTCTTTTGAAATTTTGTGAAATTGACACTATGAAAGGGATGGAGATGATCTCCTGTTTAACATCAAAAATTCAATCAACATTTGGTGTACGTTTTCAGTTAAATTTTTCAGTTTTATCGCCACGCAGACAGTACAATGCGAGCAAAGATTTATTATCTTATCTTTTCAGCATGCTGAACCTAGCTTCGTGCGAGTGCTTTACATTTTTTCATATTCTTTTTTTTTATACATTCAATATGGAGTTTTCGGGAATATCCGGTAGAACGAATCTTTGTACCTTCATCATGTTAAAATAAAAACGAGTTATTGTAACGAGTTTTATTGAATCATTTACACACGAGAAAATTAACCACATCTTTAAAATAATCAATTTGGGGTGTTATCAGAAGGTTATTTTTTCTTTGCATCTAACTCAAAAAGTCTTGTGTATACGTGATTGTACAAACTCATTGGGATAATGGTTATGACATGAGTATCCTTTAACAATCTATAGGGCATATAAGTGCAAAGTATTATCAGACAGCAGAATAGCGGCATCGACAAGTTTTCTAATAATCCCTATTTTGTGCTAAATAGGATGGTTGAATAAAAATTAAGAAATTTTCCGAAATGAGTTGCTTGCCCAAAACAATTTTTTGTGACATTTGAATCAGGATCTTG
Source organism: Andricus quercusramuli (assembly GCA_932178445.1). Lineage (NCBI taxonomy): Eukaryota > Metazoa > Arthropoda > Insecta > Hymenoptera > Cynipidae > Andricus > Andricus quercusramuli. The sequence continues at coordinate 31,359 of CAKNXH010052719.1, forward strand.
CATAAGAATCTGAGGAAGAATGGCGAAGATAGGTGACCTCATGAAAGTGCCAAACATCTGCCTATAAAATTATTCAACAAATTTAAAATAAGTGGAATTCATTAAGAAGATGATACCTTTTTCAAAATCATTTAAGGGAAGTTGTGCATTATTACTTATGTGGTACCGCCTCTTTGAAAGTAAGTAAGTTTTCAACAGCATATTTACAGGTAAGTAAGGGTTCAGGAATTATCCTGTTCAATATTTTGGCTAAAAGATATGTGCGTGTATTAATAGAGGAAATAATTGGTCTGAGAGGATAATGTTGATGATTTCAAGTGATTTCAGGTGAATTCACGTGGCTTGATGTCAATTCAAATGACATCAGATATTTTGGAAGCTTCTTGAACATTGCAGATCAATTCTTCAGGGATGACCTGGAACTGAAGTTTCAGGATAAAAAAAAATTGATCAGCAGTTCGAACTCGAAAGTTAATTGCCTTACAACCCGATTCGGGTAGTGTTTCTAGGTGGATAAATACTACCAGTGTGGATCCACCACACGCACGACGAGCCAACACCAAGCATTCTTCCCGAACGGTCACCCATCTAAGTACTAACCGCGCCCAACGCTGCTTAACTTCAGTGATCTTACGGGAACTGGTGTTTTCAGCGTGGTATCGCCGTTGGCGATTTTAGGTTATGAAGTTCTTATATATATATATATATATATATTCTCTACGATGCCTGTGATTGACCAGAGTGCCCCATAGTGGGGACTGGTCGAACTTCATTGGCGAATCAAGTCTTTTTAAAAAAGCTCGGGAGAAGGGAAAGCCAAATCGGATGGCCATTATATCAATTGTCCCTATCAGTGTTATCAGAGTCTTTTAATACTCCGATTACTATTCTATGTTTTCTTGGAAAAATATCGTACGTTTTTGCGATCACGGGTTTTTTGGCAAATAAAATGGTACATTCTATTACGATATGATGCTCAGCTGGTGCAGATGGCGTAAATTGCTTTAGCCTGACTTTACTCTCATGTCCCTGTGCACGTTGGCTCACTGCGCTCCTAAATTCTTCAATATAGACTTTGCCACAAGAGCAATGGATTTTATATACTCCCGGATGAATGAAAGGTTCCTTCGCATCTTTAGGATTGTTAAGAAGTTTTTCTATTCTCCAGGGGGTTCAAACATAGTTTGGTTGTTGTGCTTCTTGAGAAATCTTTCCATTCGTTCTGTGAAACCTTGAATGTAGGGTAGGATGGTGGTGGTTTTTCTCTTTCCTTCTTCAGTAGGTTGTCTTGATTTGTTTTTCTAAGTGTATTTCCTAATTGCTTTAATAATTTGTTCGTTTGTGTGATCTTTTTGTATTAGGATTTTTTTAACATTTTCTAGTTACCATTTTAAGTTATCCTTATCCGTCATGGACACACCTCTGTATACATGAGAGATGATGACCGATTGCTTTTGAGATAGTTGGTGGTGGGAGGAGACATGTAGATATCTATTTGGGTGGGTTGGTTTTCTGTAAGCTTCACGTCCTAATGAGTTATCAGATCTTTTGTAAATTGATGCGTCCAAGAAAGGTTTTTTTCCGTTTGGTTCGATTTCCATGGTGAACTGGATATAAGGGTGTAATTGATTGATGAAATCGAAAAACTTGTGTAGTTCATCTAGTCCATGCCTCTAAATGACAGAAGTGTCGTCAACGTAACGGCGCTGAGATGCCGGTTTAAGCTTGGGTTAATTAAAGATTTTATTTTCCATATTTTCCATAAAGATGTTGGCTATTACAGGTGAGATAGGAGATCCCATTGTTACTCCTGAGGTTTGATCGTAGAATTAATTATTGAGTGAGCGGAAGGTATTATTGAGACAGTGCTCTATCACAAATTCTGTATGTTGCATTTTTTCTTCCAATAAAAGGAAACTTGTTTTATGTAGATTTGATTCGGATTTAGATGTTTCTCTACACTGCTTTAGAAAGCAAAAGATGTTAGTAGCTCTGCTACTACACTAAGCTTAGTCGTCAGTGCAAAAAGCTCACCAACTTACTGTCTAGCACGATTTATCGCCAAAGAACTGACTTCTTTCAGAGGAAACTATCACACAAGTCTGAAACTCTTTTGACTTAATCAAAATGACACAACAGATTTACATTCAACCCGAAGACATTCTAGTGAGTTTCGGCGTAGTATCTCTCTTTACGGAAGTATCAGTCTCTTATACGCTCGATATTATTGAATCCTTCGTAAACTTCCTCTGCAATCTTATACCTTTGATAGAACACTGTCTCGAAAATGCCCACTTTTCATTCAATAACCGATTCAATTATGATCAAATACACCCTAATATCCAGTTTGCCATGTTAAGTGAGCAAAAGCGAAAATTCCCTTCTTTGGATGTACTAGTCTACAAAATGTCTGATAATTCATTAGGACATGAAGTTTACAGAACACCAACCCACATTTTGAAAAAGTTCTTCGAAAAAAAAATTAAAGTAAGCAAATGAGAATTTTGTAAATGAATATAGCTTCTAGGTATGACATTATATCTTATTACTCTAGCCATGGAAATAAATATTAGGACGATACAAGAAAAAAACTCCGTGGTTTAGCGCAAGGGAGTTCAAGGCATTAATGCATGGGCTATTCATCAGGCGCATATCGCAGGCGTCTCTTGCTTTATTTCCAAGAGCCTCCACGGACTTTTTCGGTGAGTCTCCTTGCGATTTGCCTTGAGGTCACGCCTTCTGCTTGTTCACACGTTTGCACCACTAAATGTTCGCAGGAGGCGTGGCCTAAAGGCAAATCGCAAGGAAACTCACAAATAAAGTCCGTTGTGGCTCTTGGAAATTTCGCTCGCGTAATAATCTCGCGTGAATAATCAATAGATATTCTAGATCATAATTGTTTATTTGAATGTAATTATCCGCATATTCCTAATTTGCAAAAGTGAACAATAATGCGAATATTTCAGAATAACTATTCAAATATAATAGATGAATCAGTTAGAAACTGCGTAAATGAATACAGCTTCTAGCTATGTAATCATATCTCATCACTTTAGTAATAAGAATAAATAGGTAGAAACAAAATGTTTGGTTTTTATATTCATCACCCAGGTGCGCTGAAGTAACCAAATGTAGACCCTAATAACTCATCAGAATAATCATTTGATACACTGTCAACCAAATTCTTTATTAGCGTGTAAATCAGTTTTCTCTCTAATTGTAAAAAATGAGGATCTTTTATACTGTGGCCTTCATCTTGACGGAGATACTTGGTTCTATTGGTGAATATAATACTATACTATATATATAATTTCATAAACAGTTTTGAACTTGCAATGAATAAACAAATATTGATTCCTCAGAGTAAATGAATGACCTTGTAATACTTCTATAAGCGAAATAACTTTAAAGTTAAACCGAAGAAATTAACTGAATACCAAAATATAACATCTCTATCTGAATTTCTGTAATTTTTATAAAATTTAAGAGAGCTATTCTCGCAATTTCATTAACATTCATCGAGATACTAGTCTCCAAAAAAAATAAAGAAATGAAAGCATCAGTTCGAACCAACTTCATGATACGGACGGAATCTATTAGCTGCTCTGAAAAAAACAATTCATGTAAGTTTACCACGAACAACGTTGGTACTATTAGAACCTACGTTGATCGAAGGGTTTTAACCGACAACAGTATACTTTAACCTTGCTTTGCAATATCACTTTAAGGTTATGTATTTCTCCTGGAAATGGTAAAATCACCGAGCCAAGTAGGAAGTTTGTGAGACGTTAGATTTTCACGAAAAAAATTGGTAAATTTCCAGCAGTTGGTAAAATAACCTTCCGAAGTAATAAATTTCCTATAAATCGTACATATTCAGTAAATCGCAAAATTACAAAGCAAAAGTAAGTTCACAATAAATTCTAGTGGTAATTATTTGAAAAATTGAAACCTTTTACGTATTTATTGTAGGGTTATAAAAGGTAGACTGTAATTAGGAAAAGTACCAAATTATTTATTGCAATTACATACTTATTCGAATACTTTCTGAAAACAACAGTTTTTGCACTATGAACGTGAATACGTAGTTAAACAAATTATTAAATGCAACCTTTGGCGAACGACTAAAACTTAGCGATACATACGTGAACATAAGGCATTAATTAATTATTGATCAATGAAAGGCACTAATACATTATTTACAATCAATTTTCAGTGAGCCTATTTTTTAAAGTGAAAATGGTCGACCTGAATGGAATATAGGTCAATATGTAGTATCACCGTCCATTAACTTTGTAATGCTTATATTAATTATTAAAGAACAGAATGTAATATTACTGAATATTGGCGAACAATTAGAATTTCTTTATCCACAAGTAAAAATTAGGCTATTATTATTATTTTCATTAATTTTCATTAAGCGTTTTTATTCATTCGAAGCATCAGAGCAATCGAAGCGTTCTATTTTTGAAAACAAAAAAAGTGGGTCCGAATTGAATAGGCGAACTTTTTCAACGAAAAATTGTCTTGGTATTCGTGGTTATCACATAGTCATTTTTAGCCACATTTTCTCTTAAATCACTTTTTAGGCAGTCATTTAAGATAAAGTCGCTATAGTAGCTTTTTAAAATATAAATATTACTTTAGAAGCTTCTTCTGATTAATCAAAACAGAGGACCCAAAGATTTCTGAATTTTATTGAATTTTTTAAAATTAACGTATTAGAAATTTGTTATTTTATTCCCACTGAAGACTCTTACATTTACCTCAAATTATTAAAAATTATCTGTATTTTTTTTCAATTCACCCTGACAGATTTCGGATTACCTCAAGTTCAAAAATTTCAATTTTAAACAAAAATTTCATCATATTTATTGATTAGCTGTATTAAAAACTTTTTTATACGCCGTCCAAAGTACGATCAATGTATTTTTCTGCTATCACATCTGCAAAAGGGAGAATTCGCACATAATTATGCTTCTAATAAAATCAGTTAATTTTTCCTATATAAAAAATTGAGATTCATAACATTCTCGAAAATCTCTCATTCATCATTGTTGACTACCTGATCGCTTGCATACTACGTAAAAAGTGCTTTGAGTGGCTGTTTCCATTCGGTCTTTTAAAATTTCTGGAAATTTTTAAATCGACATTTTCGTTTGTGGGAATTCAATTCTAAACATTTATTTTTGTAAGGAAAATCAAAATCAAAAGGATTGTTCAATAATAAAGGTAACAATTATGTTCTCAACTTTTTGACCAACTTTTCAAAAATGACAAAAGGATTCTATTAATAATCCTCTCACCATATTAAATTAGGCTTTATGTGTTTATCCATTATTAAGTTATCAAGAATTTTCTGCACCATCAATTTAGTAAATGAAAATAACCAAGTATTTGTATTCAACTATTCCAATAAATATTTCAAAGTGTTAGGATTTTGGGGAAAATTTGAATTGGTTTTTGACTCTGATAAATTAATTATAAGAAAAAATACTGTAGCACGGGAAAATTGTAATTGATTACATTTTCTAGAATTGAAATAATATTTTTGAGAATTGACATAGCTTCCAGGTATTCATTTAAATGTCATCACTCTAGCGTTAAGATGAAGAAAATGAAGGTGATAATAATAAAACGCTAAGAATCAAGTCTTTGGTCGAATATCTGTTTGACATTTAGATTTTTATTGTAGCACTTTCCGCGAAAATCTCATTATTATTCCCAGAGTTGCCTCTCTTGAGTAAAATAAGCTTTTTCTCTTGGACTGATAAATGAAATATAAACATTAACGTCTCAGCAGAACAAGTTTGTGACCTATAATTTTTGAACTAATCATCAAGATAACATATGTAAACTCTAGTAAAATACCAAAATATTATTTTGATACACTGCTGAGTAAATTCTCCATTAACGTATTAATCAGTTCTGCCTCTAATTGCAAAACATGAGGATCGTTTATGCTGCTGTCTTTATCTTGACGGTGATACTCAGTTCTGTTGGTGAATATAAAACTATACAGTATTTATATTCTTAGGAACGTTCTTGAACTTTCCGAAAATAAAAATTTCTGCATCGCAATATGCATGCTTTCCTAATTGTTATTCTTTTTCAGACTCTATTTGAATTTTTCCGAAATGAATACGAATTTAATCTGAAAGTTAAATTATTCGGCATAGTAATTCAAGCTGCAGGCATCTTTCAAGCTGCAGGAATCTATCAGCAAGACATGCACACATTTCTTTGTTTCGGAATCTGGGATATCGCTATAAAATTGAATAATCGATAATAGAATCGATAAGTTTTTTACGTATCTGTATATTTTATCAGTCTCCGCTAACTGTGGAAACTTTTTATTTGCTGATCCGTAGGAGATAAGTCTTTTCTGATAGACGCTTGTTATTCAAAAATTGTTAATCAAATACTGTTATATTTTAATTAGTTATATTTTTTCATGTACAATTCGATATCTTCCACATTTGAGAAACTTACATGTATAATTAATAATTCAGAAATTATAAAGCTTTGAATGTCTAAAAATTTTCTAATATTACGATGTCCAAATTGCCTATTTCAAAAAGCTGTTAATCTCAAATTGTCTGAGTAATAAAAACAAGAGGTGTCTACTTTATATTCAAAATTAGATCCAAAATATTTTAATTAAAAATTTTATAATTTTGTAAACGTCAAACAAAACAAGGAACTGATTATTGCAACAAATTATAAAAAAGAACAGTTAAAAATTGCCTGAATGAATACAGCTTCTATTTAGTTAATTATATCTTATCACTGCAGCGATACCACTCAAAAATTAGGGCGATGCGAAAAAAAACGATAGAAACAAAAGGTTCTGTCTTTCTGTTTAACACTCAGGTGCGATCAAGATACAAAATAAATACTCTTAAAAATACCAGAATATTAATTCGATACACTTGTCAACCAAAATCTTTATTAACGTGCTACAAGCGGAATGTATCAACTGGAAACTCTTGTTGATTATTGTAAGTAATAGAAAGCATTCTTTTAAAAAAAAATGTAATCGTCTGTTTCTTCTCGCAGGATTGAGTTCACAATTTGATTGTTTGCCTAACGGTGCCCCTATTCCTGGTGATTCCGGTGGCGGCCCATCTTCTCCTGACAGACAAAATTTTCCTGCCACTTCTGTTCCTCCTGCCAGACCTCACTCTTCATTCAGGTCTTCTTCTCCCGCCGAACCTTCTCAACGTGGAAGATCGCGGTCTCCTTCTGCCAGCTATATAGCTCCACCTACAAGGCTTCCCTCTACTGATGGAAATGGATTTGAATTTGACCAACTTCAATTTATTCGACTCATTTCCAATAAGAATCCGAACTGGGTTTTCGAACTTCGAAGGTACACTTTTCCTGCGGATAAACGAATTAAAGTACTCGAAGGAAATAGTGTCTATTGGCCCGTGCCACACGAAGAACAAATCGTATTGTCAACATATGATGGGGACGTCTTTGCAATAATGACAAGTGATAATACACTTGCTGGAATATATAAATATAATCATTATATATAAAGTATGAGACGGGCAAAAATAAACATAGAAAGTAGCAATACTACCTCATTGACTCCAGATGAAATCGAGGAAATTCCAGTAGGCCCAACTCGCCGCGTCACACACGATCATAGAGTAGTGCATGTAAACCACAATGATGGGTAAGTTACTTTTCAAACTAAACTAGTTATCGTTACGTCACATTTCTAGATAATTTTGTTGCTTCTGTTTCCAGAAAATATATACTCCACTTATTCGTATCGGTATTCGTGGTTACCACAGGGTTATATTAATCTGTATTACATCAGCAAAAGCGAAAATCCTCACATGAGTATGCTTTTATTGAAAATCAGTTAATTATTCCTACATAAAAAATTGGGAATTATAACATTTCCGAAACTCTCTGACTCATTGTTTTTGACCACCTGATTAGTTGCATACTGCGTGGAAATTGCTTCAAGTGGCTGTTTTTGTTTGTTCATTTGAATTTTCCGGAACTTTTTGAATCGTTATTTCCGAATGAGGGATTTTAATTGCTAACCTTCATTTTTATTTGGGAAAATCACGAGAGGATTCTATTTATAACTTCCTGACCACAATGAATTAGGATTTATGCATTCATCTAATAATAAATTAGTAATACATTTTTTTAAATATACTAGAAAGGAAAAATTTTTGGTGCCGGCAATACCATTTCTGGGAAAATTTCAAATGATATGAAATATTTTGAACAACATGCAGATCTCTCAAAATTTCGCAATGAACTTTTGAATTGTTTCTTATGATTCTAGGGAAAATTTGAATAGATTTTTGATTTTGTTGAATTAGTTTGAAGAGAAACTATTGTTTGATTGTTTCCAAGTGTCTGTTTTTCATTGAAAATAGTTAACAACTGCGCTTATTTAATGGCGTCCCTGTTGCTGGTGTTCCTCGTGGCAGGCCACCTTCTGCTTCCAGTGTATGGCTCCTCCTACCAGGCTTCCTTCTTCTGACGGATCCGTATATGGACTTGACCAGCTTCAGTTTATTCTGTTGATATCCCACAAAAATCCGAACCGAGTATTCCAACTTCAAAAATTCACTTTTCCTGCAAATAAACAAATTTTATTACTTGATGGACTGAATGAATATTGTCCCATTCCAAGGCAGGAACACATTGTATTACCGACATTTGCTGGTGACGTTTTTGCAATATTGGAGAGTAGTGACAATCTTGCTGGAATATATGCCTACATTTTGAGCACTGTCGGTAAGAGAAGGGTAAAAATTAGCATGCAAAGCGGAACGATTACCCCATTGACCGCAAATGAACTGCGTGAAACTCCAGTAGGTCTCCGTTGCCCGATCTCTTCTCATTTCACAGTACAAAATGTAAACTTCAATCATCCACATCATTAACTCAATTGAAAAAATGTGAAATAAAAAAAATGATGATCCGAAGCCATCTTAAGATATCATGTGTAACTTGTCTTTGCAAATAATAATAAAAACTCAATGTATCATAGCTTTCAAGCCTTTTTCGAAAAAAGAAGTTCAGATTCATTCCCCCAGAAAAATATTTCTTGAAGACAATCATTATTGTCTTCGACAATAAGAATTATGATCAATATGTAGGAGTTCAACCTCATCCATTAAGTGCCAAGTGGATCCGTATTATAGGATCTATATAAGTATTTGATTCAGCTTTTCCTAATTTAATAAATTTATTTAACTTGGATCCAACTCTGCCAACAGTTTTTATCCCAAATATATTTAAAAGTCTCTTCAAATTTTGAGAAATTGTCGCTATGAAAGGGATGGAGAGAATCTTCCGTTCAACATCAAAAATTCCATCAACATTTGGGGTTTTATTAGAAGGTTGGTCTTCTTATTCTAAATCAGAAATTCTATTGTTTATACGTTATTGTACGAACCCGTCAGGATAATTATTATACCACAAGTATCTTCTAACAGTCAAAAGGTTATATAAGTGGAGAGTATTATTAGACAGCAGAATAGCGTTATCGACCAGATTTTTAACAATCTTGTGCTGAATAGGATGGTTGGATGAAAAATTAAAAAGTGTTACAGAACAAGTTACTTTCCTGAACCAATTCTTAATAATTAAGTACAGTTGCGTATTTTTCCTAGTGTGATGCCACCTATTATCTATGCCTTTAATAATAAGATTTAAAGAAACTTTAGTGAAATGTGATAAGACGTCTGAAGATGCCATGATATGGTCATCACGAATTTTAGTTTTGTTGACGTAATCTTCAAAAGTGAGTGAATTTTCAACAGAATATTTACAGGTGGGTAAGAAGTCATAAGTTATCCTGTTTAATGTTTTGGCTTAAATATAATCTAGGTGTATCAATTTAGGGAAACAACTGGCCTGAGAGGATAATTTTGTTTGTTTGTTATATGTAAGAACAGAACGTTTCAATTTTGAAATGAAAGTATATGGTTAATGCAGTTCAAAAGGTTTTATACTAATATTATTATTACATTCTAATCATTTAGATCGAATGCTTTCGTTTCATGTGATTTTGGATCTACCCAGGTGCGAATTTGTGTGACAATAGCTTCCAAAATTTACCTGCCCGTCGGCCCAACTCTGGCCCAAGGTAGGGTCGGCGGTCGTTTAGGCCTTGGCAAATTGGTTCAAAATAACCGTAAAAATATGGTCGGCCCGATTCTGGGTGATGGTTGGCCCAATCATCGGTGTAATATTATTCAGTACAATTAGCCTCATTTTTGCCGACCGTCGGGCGAACTCTGGCCCAGGGATGGGTCAACGTTTGTTTGGGCTTTCTCAAATTGACTCAAAATAACCATTACACTACGGTCGGCGTGAGAGATGGCCCGGCCATCGGCATAACATTGGGTCGTACAAGTTATCATGATGCATCCGACGGTTGGTCAAACCTCGGCCCAAATATGGGCCGGCCGTCCGATATTCCAGGGTTCATTATTTGCAAACGACCGAAATATGGGTACGAATAGCTGGATGCTTGTGTAGACATACCCACATTTGTACCGAAATTTCTGTACACGTAGACACTTCATTTTTGTTCAGAAAAAAAATGCAAAGCTCCATCTGTATGGTAAATTGTAAATGTTCCGAAAAATTCACATTTGATGAAATTTTTAATCGCTTCAAAATAGTCTGAAACGTATAAAATGCAAAACTTTACACGAAAGTTTAAAAGAAATTGTGATTAAGAAAATTGTCGCAGTAAGTAATAAAATTTCTCAGTTCCGTCGATGCAAATTTCAAATGCTCATTAAAAATGACATTTTATGTCATTATCAAAATTTGTAAAATGGCCTGAAACGCGAAAAAACAAAATATTACACGAAGAAGAATTAGACAAAGTCGGCGCCAAAAAAATAATGTTTGAAAAAAATTGTATAAAAAATTGTTGAAAAAAATTGTTTAAGCAAAATTTTGTGAAAAGAAATTTTTGAAAAAAAAACTTTTAGGACAAAAATGGTTTGAAGAAAAATGTTTGAAACAAAAAATTTGTTAAGAAGATTTAAACAAATGTGTTGTAATCAGTTCAAATTATTTATTCAAACATAATTTCATTTATATTTGCGTAAACAGTTAATTCCTTTCGCGTCTACATGATTGTCGCATAATATTAAAAAAATTAATGAGAAGAAAGAGTTGGAAAATTGTTTCTTTCCAACTGCTTTGAGCTTTGCCTTATTATGAGGATGGTTTTTTCATTGACTTTCAATTCCTCAGGTATAGAGTAATGGGTAAGACTCCCGACTCCCAGTCGATAGATTCAGGTATAGATGTAGGTTCGAAACCCCGCACGCAAAGAAATGGTTTGGTTGTCCTAACTGAACTGGGTTCGGTTGGCACTATTTCGGTTGTCTGAACCAAACGTTGGTTTGTGGCAACCGAACCGGTTTGGTTATCATGACTGAATCTGTTTGGTTGGAAGAGTTCTGTTGCGCGAACCTCACAGTTCGGTTACGGCTAACTGTACTACGCATGCGCACTAGTGCTCTGGCCTGCGCTGGCAATTTATTAAGATATATTATAGATTTATAGAATATTATACCATACAAATATTAGAATTAAAGAAGGATTTTTTTTTACATTAGTTAATGCTTTTGTATAATTTATTTTCATTATTTTCTTTGTACCTGACGGCCTACTCGTACTGCGCAAACTCGTGAATTTTGGCTTTCTGAGGGCGCTGTTACCGTTATAATGTGCTTCTCTAACCGTAGAATCACTGTTTCATAACATTTCGTAGGCGTTTCGTGAAGTGAATTGAAGTGCAGTGGATTTATTTATACAATCGAAATTTCATAGTGTGCAGAAATAGCGTACAAGGAACTTCTTTCTAAGTGTGGGTTCTTGACAAATACATCGAGAAATTTGAAGGTAAGAACGAACTTTTCCAAATGCTTCGATTAAAATTTGAAGGAGTGGTTTTGGAGTTTTGGAGTGTCACAGACAAATTTGTTAAGTGTAAGATACGCCCTCGGATACGCCAAGATAGACCATTTTTATTTTCATTTTATCAATTTGCCTCCTTCATAAATATTTTATATGTTATGTTTAGAACGAATAACTCTAAAGGTTTATTCTAAAAATATTCTATATAGTGAAAATCATACCACATATCCAAGATATTGCAGACTGGGGTTCTAAGCTAGACCTTTTATCAATTTTATTTCTTACTTGTTGCTATTACACATTTTTTGTTTTTTATTATTTGTTTCACAATATTTTTTTCATTCTTTTCTTTCTTTTCGAGTTTCTACACAGAGGAGGAGATATAGACGATGACTGTTTCCAGTTCCTCGCCGAAGAGAAAATTTTGGAGTTGTTCCCTAAAGTGGGACCGCGTACTCCAAATTTCAAGGAAGTATTAGTAGTGGAAGCAGCAGATTTCAAATTTACCTATCTTATTATCGGATATAAGTGTCAGGTTTCTTTGAGTAAATAGAAGAATAATTTAAAATTGATTTCCGTTTGCAAGCATGAGAAGGCAGACTTTCTTTCTACTTTTCACAAAAAATATTGATGATTGTTTATTTTGATGACTTCCGCATTTTGGAGTAAATGGCTAAAAACGTTTTGAAAAATTTCCTTTCTTTTCCGAATGTAAAATCATAGTCAAGGAAAAATGCGACTATTCTATTGAAAATGCAATTATTATCTTGAAAATTTGAAATTTTTGTTCAAAATTCAACTCTGTAGTTGCACATTTTAGTATACTGTTAAAGTTTTGTTGTGTAAAACATCCATTAATAAATTTTTCGTTGTGATTTCATCTTTTTGCTTTGCAAGTTTAACTGACCTATGTTTAGTTTAACATGTTACTGTCTTGTTGAAAACTATTTTTCTGTCAAAAATTAATTGTACTGAAAATTTAGATTATTAATTTTTGTTTGAAAAATTTTTTTTACTGGAAAATTCGTCTTTGTTGGTAGATAATTAATCTTCTCTTGGTTGAAAATTCATATTTTTGATTTCAAAATTAATCTTTTTTGGTATAAATTTCATATTTTTTTTTTGTAAAAATTCAAGTATTCCATTCCTTGCCAAGAATTCGTGTTTGTAGGTTAAAAATGCAAATATTTAATCAGAAATTAAACTATTTTTTCAAATTTAAATTTTCCGTTAAAAATTCAATTGTGTACTGAAAAATTTTAGTATGCTTCTGAAAATTTGTTTGTTTGTTGAAATATCAACTATTAAATTTTATGTTGTGAACTGATCAGTTTGTTTTTCAAATTTAACTATTTAATTGGAAATAAACCTATATTTGTTTGAAAATTTCACTGTCTTGTTGGAAACTATTTTTGTTTGTCGAAAATTAATTGTACTGAAAATTTATCTTAATAATTTTTGGTTGAAAATTTATTTGTTAGAGAATTTATGTATTTTGTTGAAAATTCTTGTTTTTCTTAGGTAATTATTCTTTTTACGGTTTAAAATTCGTATTTTTGGTTATAAAAATATTCTCTCTTGGTACTAGTTTCATCTTTGTTTTTTGGTAAAAATTCAACTATTCCATTTCTGGTTAAGAATTCATGTTTATATGTGAAAAATGCAATTATTTGGTTTAGAATGAAACTATTCGGTTTAGAATTAAACTATTTCGTTAAAAAAATTTTTAAAAATTTTCACAGAGAATTTGATTTCACGGATTTGTAATTCTTGCCAATATATGCATTTTATTTTTCCAGATTCTTCCCCAGAAGCAGACGACCTAAACAAAGTTGACTCTTTGTTAATCCTTTGCACATCCTGTCAAGATTGCGTCGAAAATATCGTATGAAACAAATCTGAAAGACTACACAGGCGATGAGTAAGGACAAAAAAGAGAAGAATGTGGTAGCAGAAAAAATCACATTTTACGTTCAGGCCTACAGACTATATATACTTGTATAATAATATCTCCTAAATTCGTTTCCTGGTAATTGAAGCAATTTTGAATAGAGGTAAGAAATTCTGTTCTGTAAAAATGTGTATTATTGTTTATGATGTACAATTAGGACTTAGAAATAAACTATATATGTTACGTCCCGGTTAAAATTTCAAATTTTTACGTAACCACTAACGATAAGTAGAACAGATAAGCTACTTATGGTAATTACTCATGTGGTTGATCACGAAGCGTGGTACATAGCGGCCAGCGATAAACGATCCGCGGTCGGTAACGTCACGAGCGTATGATAAACCGGAGTACTTACCATGAGGATATCAAATATCGGTAACATTTAGATGTTACTTAGATATGTTACCGATATAGGATAATCACATTTATACCATTACCATACGAATATATTATTCATCGTAATATGTTAAATAATAACGATATAGATATAGAATATTAATACACACATATGTTTAAACTAATACAACAATTAATGCCATATGTGATACATCAGTCACCTAACAATGTACAATGTAATACTAGTGAAATCAGTATGTAAATAGTCAGACACACGGTAACCGAAAGTGTCTGACGAAACGCATTACACATAATTAAGTTAGTAGTAGAATTCATATTCTTGAGAGGTCAAGAGTCGAGATGCACGACCGCTGTCCACGGTTGCTGACGATAGCATAAATCATTCAACGTTTAATAGTATTAGTTACCCACTAGCATCGCTCACAAACATTGAGCGGATCTAGATACGAGTAATATTATTAATAAGAACGTGCCGATTTCAAAAGTTAGAAACGTGCCGATTTCAAAAGTTGGAAACGTGCCGATTTCAAAAGTTCGATCGCCCTACCCCTAGCATGGAGAAACCATCATATATAAACCCCAGATACATCCTTGTCAATTGTCTTACGTTCTCAACAGTCATACTGTTCACTTCGATGTACGATTAGCGAATCGCTTTGACAAAGTCGCGGCTTCTAACTCACTGTGACCGAAGAAACACTTTGAATAAGTCAAGTACTTTCAAGTTCAACTCAAAATAGTTAACGTGTTCGAATCCCGAACTAAGTCCCCTCGGCTGAGACTTTCGGTCGTTGTAGAGAAACTTTCCGAATAAAGTCCGCGGTGTTAACGTTCGTGAAAGGACTCAATATTGAGTTACTTTTAAGTACATTCAAAGTCTCATCCGGTAAAACTCCGTCGGTGTTTTACAAACAATAAGGAGATACAACCGACAAAGCAACTCACTCTTTTGCCCTTTCAAGCATCGAAAGGTATATGTAAGTCTAATTCATGTAACTTTTAACTTTATTCTTATTCTTTATAATAAAACAATTATTTAAACAACCATCTCTGAATCATTTGAACACTGTACTCTGACACAGTCCGCGTAGGGCTGATAAGTGACACACAAACCCACAATCAAATAATTGGTCAGGTCTTACCAGCCTGACGTAATCAGCACACTGGTCTCTTTCTATTCCTATTTTCCATACTACCCTCGCCTATTGCTCGGGACGTGACAGCTGATTTGGTGGCAGCGGTGGGATAGTCACTTCCGTTTAAATTCAGTGTTTTCGTTAACAAATTTAATTTCAGTGTATTTTTAAGATAGCTATTTCATCGGCACTCGAGAGTATAAGTCCTTCTTAGATACGTTGCATGGTCACCTTCGGGGCGAGGCAAAGTTCGAAGTGCATGATAGGCGTTGGTATACTTCGCGTGCTCGCAAGCTCTGCCACCGTTAATAATTCCACGAAATACCCCGAATTAACCTTGTATGTACTCCTTGTAGCAGGATTGTACAAGTGAAGGGTTTAAATCAACGTCATCGAAAATCAACATTCAAAAATCGCGTTTTAGATCAAAAACCTTAAGTTTGCAATCTCAAAAGTCTAACCAAACCACAACCGTGTGGGAAGCCCAGAATCAAGGGGTTAGAAAATTAATTAACTTGAAAAGTCGAACCTTTCCGACATTCCAAACCATCCAAATAATTTAAAGATATAACTCTTACAGTGTTGAAGTATTCAGGAGTCGATAAACTGGTCAAACATATAATTAAATACAAGATCTACCTTTATTAATTATCCATTGAATTATTGTCATGATAATTTTATACGCACAGTGATATCCAGAATTATCGTCGTGTAACTTATACTAAAACACGGATTCTTCGACTCATTTTTGAACTTTATCTGTCTAACCGTTACTGTCCTTTTTCACTGTACCACGGAGGAGATTGCTGGTTAGTGATCAAGGTGTATAGGCGATCAGACAATTCATTTACTTTGCGACGAATATTAACTCCTCTGACAGACCCCAATATCATGTCAATTCTGAACCAAAAGGAAAGTTCCTCATCAACTTATTAATTCTTTGCTTATTACGAGTCAGGAATTGCATGAGGGATATTTAACCCAATTATAGGTAGAATCACACTGTTATGGAAAGGAGTTCTTGCAAATCATTCACTTAATGAAACTTTAACCTTGGATACATCCTAAAGGCGAATGTGTAATTACCTATCACAGCTTATAAATAAACAAAAGTCAAAAAAATAAATAAATAAATAAAATTTCAGTCCACACAAATTACTTTAGAGCTAAAATAGTCGATTTGGTGTACGACCCATCTTTGAACAACCATTTGATTCACTTATCACCTTTTATTGAATTGAACCATTCTAAAGTTCTAATTTGTCCCAAAGATTCATTTTCAACAATTGGTACAGTTCAAATTCCCATATTAAATGAAATTGTTGAATTCAACGTGATAACTTCGGAAATTCCAACCGACATCTCTGGTATAGTAGGTAGATCATTTTAAAACAATTACGTCTATCCATTCCTGAGTTTCTTGAATGAACAAGAGAAATTCGGCTGAATATTAAATCAAATTTGCTAGATTACTTAAAAGCTATGTGCTCTTAACTAGACGCAATTCAAATCACACCTGTCAATTAATTGTTATCATTGTAATAGTCCAAGCTGTCATTGCAGAGCCAGATATAGCGCATAGACATTGAACTTTCATATTTCAAATTATACAGACCTTAGTCCTCTACTCGTCTTTGAGCAAAGAGTGTCCGTCTAGCATTCACTGGACTTACCCACTAGACAGGGGAGGTAGTCTCTTGTTAGCGATCAGACATTCCACTTACGTTACATGCAAAGCTTTTAGTCGCTCGTGATCAATAACTTTTACTCAATCTATACCTGAGTGTAGAGTCAACACAATTATCACTTTACTTAAACAAAAAGTAATGTTCATAAATAATTTCAATAAATATCGGAACAACATTTGAGTTTTTCTCATGAAGTAATTATCTTTTAGTTATTATTAGTAATCCAAACTAATCTAATCTAATAATCAAAAGAAGTTCCAATAATAAAACTTTATTGTACAAACCCCAAAATTTACGCAGAAATTATTGATTGTGTTTACAATTAAATTCCAAGAAATTATTCAATCAGGGTGAATAAAACTCTCAACTCTCTTTGAAATTACTCAATTTTAATTTAATTCCCAAATACCTTAACAAAAATGCCTGACGGACCTAATGACACTCAATTTACTGGCGATATCAATCGCACACTCAGTGAAGCCATGATGATATCCATGGCGGAGTGTTTCGCCGTACAACAAGGGATCGTAAACATCCCTAATTATGACGGAAAAAACATGCCCGTTAGAGACTTTATTCAAGACATTATGAATGGAGAATCGTCAGTGCCATCTAACTGTGAAACCCAGTATCTTAAAGCGGTATTGGCCCGACTAAAAGGCGCAGCCAGAGATAGTATTCATGGAAAAAGTTTTACATCAATTAAGGATTTAATTAAACATTTGAAACAACGTTTTGCCCCTCGTAAAACTTATGCGTGGTATCTGCATGAAATTTCTACGATTAGAATGAGACGAGAAGAAAGCGTTAGTGAATTCTTTGATCGCGTGATTCTTCTAAAATCAGGAGCTCAGGCCGCACTCGAAGATAAATACCCCAACGTGGACCAACTATTAGCCCCGTTAAAGGACTGTGCTCTAGAAGCCTTCAAACGTGGGTTACCGGATAATATTGCGGGTTTAGTGGAAGCACGCAACCCCTCAAGTTTAGATGATGCTTTAAAAGTAGCACTTGAATATGAAGCTAGACAACAGTTAAATCCTCACTATTCAACAAATTATTACCACGAACCAAGGTATTATCAGCCTAGTTATTCGGGAACACGGGATCGCAGCCCTAGCCCACATGTGCGTTTTGCGACAGCCCCTGATTCATATAAAACTTGGGATCAGAAACCGCATCACTCCGGGATAATAAAACGTTCCTATTCGCCTGGGGGTTCAACCCGCCCCTATGAAAGTAAGCCACATTTTTCCAGTAATTATAACCTTCCTCAACAATATCCGTATACGTCGTATAATTCTCATCATCAATATCCGACCACTTCTATGGAAAATAATGGATATCCCAATTCGAGTTATTCCCGAGGGGGAATGAACACACCACCTCGTGCACAATCTCCCAATCCAACCAACAGTGAGACTTTAAACTACAATTCCGCTCGCCGTACAGACGCAGCGACGGGCGAAGTGAAGGAAGAGCGTCAGAAAAGCGTGCGAATTCTAATGAAACAACAAAGATCTACCACACTAAACTCAGTAGAGAATCCCCAGTAGTCACTTTTTCATCTTCCAATTTCATAAAAACAAGGGCATTATTCTTAATTGACACAGGGGCCGACATTAATATTATAAAGCTGAGTTCCCTAGACGAAGATTTATTGATAACTGAGGACGAATCAATAGATATAACAGGAATAACGACCGTTCGGATTTCCACCATAGGCACCATCAAGTTACCCATAGAAAAATCAATGGTGACGTTTCATGTAGTTTCACCAGAATTCCCCATTAATACCGATGGAATATTGGGACGAGAATACCTCCGTCAAGAAAAGGTAGAAATTTCCTTCTGGCATAACACCATAGTAACCCACTCCAACCCTACTAGGCCAATACCTTTTATCGATGAAGAATCTAAATTTGCACAAGAGCAAATAACTGATTACAAGGGGACCGGACCTAGAAAAATTAAGATAAAAGCAAGATCGCGTCAAGTAATCCCAGTAGAAGTATTGAACAACGAAATAAAGGAAGGATATTTACCATTAATAAAATCAAGAGAAGGGTTGCTAATGGGAGAAGCCGTAGTATCAAATTCCAATGGGATATGTCACATTTATGCCATAAATACTACTGAAGACGACCTAGAAGTTGAAATTGATCCCCAAGAACTAATTCCTTTCGAATATCATCAACTCCCAGGGGATGAATTCGAAGACTACTCTACTGACGAGAATTATTTACCCCCGGAAGATAGGGTACAAGCTATTCTAGACATACTAGAACTAGATCATTTAAATCAAGAAGAGAAAGATCATGTAACTAAAATAGTCCAAGAATATCCAGAGGTGTTTCACTTAACTGGAGAATCATTAACCCCCACACATGAAGTTAAACATAAAATACACACAAGCGATGATGTTCCGATACATGTTCGCCCTTACCGATTTTCTCCTCAACAAAAGGAGGAAGCAAAAATTGTAATAGATAGAATGTTAACAGAGGGTGCTATCGCACACTCAAAATCACCCTATAGCTCCCCCATGTTAATAATTCCCAAAAAATTAGACCACACGGGAAAACGGAAATACCGAGTGGTAATTGATTTTCGATTATTAAACGAAAAAACTATCGGAGACGCTTACCCTCTTCCGAACATCACCGAAATCATGGATCATCTAGGAAAAGCTCAATATTTTACAGTTTTCGACCTAGCGAGCGGGTTTCATCAGATCGAACTAAACCCTGTTGACAGACCAAAAACTGCCTTCTCTTTCCTGAACGGACATTACGAGTATATTAGAATGCCCATGGGTTTAAAGAACTCGCCAGCAACTTTTCAGAGATTAATGGACCAAGTTCTGCTAGGATTACAAGGAGTCGAACTATTTGTCTATCTAGATGACATAGTAATCTATGCAGAAACTTTAGAAGAACACGGGAAGAAAGTAAAACGTCTTCTTAACAGACTAAAGGAGGCAAATTTATCGATTCAGCCGGAGAAAAGCGAGTTTTTATTTAAAGAAATTACCTATTTGGGCCATATAATTAGCAGTGAAGGAGTGAAGCCCGATCCCAAGAAAATTGAAGCTGTTAAAAACTTTCCCACTCCTAAAAATCCGAAGAATATAAAACAATTTTTAGGACTTGCAGGATATTATAGAAAATTTATTAAAGATTTCGCAGCAAAAACTAAGCCTCTAACCAATCTTTTAAAAAAGGGCGTACCTTTCAATTGGGGTCCAGAAGAAGAAGAAAGTTTCAAAACTATGAGACAAGCTTTATGCGAAAACCCCATCTTGCAATATCCAGATTTCCGGAAACCATTCACTATAACCACGGACGCCTCAGGATACGCCGTTGGTGCGGTATTAAGCCAAGAAAAGGATGGCATAGATCTTCCCATATCCTACTACTCTCACGTACTAAATAGTGCAGAATGCAATTATTCTACTACTGAAAAAGAGTGTCTCGCGGTTCTGTACGCAGTTCGACAGTATCGGCCTTACGTGTATGGAAGGGCATTCACGCTAGTTAGTGATCACGAACCACTAAAGTGGATAAACTCCGTAAAAGATCCGGGACAGAGACTAATACGATGGCGGTTAAAATTAAGGGATTACGATTATGATTTCAAATATAAACCTGGAAAATTGAATACAAACGCCGATGCCCTTTCCAGAAATCCCATCATAGAAAGTGATTCCAAGAAAAGAGAAAACGAAATAGAGAAGAAAAGCGCAAAATTACTACCAATACAAACACGGCAAACTAAACAAGAAACTGAAGGACAAGCGAAGCCTGTAAACAAATCTTCAAACCGACCCTCGATTGTGACAAAAAGAGGACCAACCACCAAAACCGTCGCTTTAAGGCCTTCCATTTCAGGAACCCAACGAGTAACTTTTAAACCCAAGGACAACAGTCAGCGCACGAACATTAATTTAAAACCTATAGAGGACCAGAATGAAAGCTGCATAAGCAAACGCCTGATCAGAAGAAGAGCCGAAGAAATGAGAAATAAAACTCGACCCAATTACCGCGAGTCCAGTACCGACTCAGAAGATGAGACAGTTGAATCCGATAATCGAGTCCCTCCTATACTACGAAAAACGCGAAGTGTGTTACCCAGCTTGGATATACCTCTGGCAGCTTTTCCGTCGCGCGCTATACCCAAAAGTGCTCCACCCAACGCCACAGTTCATTTCCAGGAAATTTTTGGAAAAGAAATTGCTGAGGACGGACAAGAACAAGAGGAACCAGTAATAGAAACACTCTCGGAAACCTTCATAACCGTGGATCCTCCGCAAAGCGACAGTGAGGAAAGTTCAGAAGAAGAGCAACAAATTGAAGAAAGCAAAGAATTTAATAGTTCGAAATTAACCCGAGAAGAATTGAAAAACTCGTTTACACAATTCGATGAATTTTTAGAAATTCATAAAGAATGGGAAAAGCAGGGAGAAACAGAAGAAAGTGAGGAAGCTCACGGAGCTATCATGGCTGTGTCAGAAGGCGAAGACAATCCAGAGACTCTTCACGCCATTGAAGAATTGGAACCTGATAGTGAGAGTGAATTCACTCGAAGAATAGATTCAGTGATAAATTGGGCTAAACATGAACTACAGGAAGTCAAAACGCAGAAAGTGAACAATCCAGAATCCAGTGAAGATAGCGAAAATATGAAACCTAAAGAAGAAGAAAAATTTTCTTCAACTCAAATAATACGTCCTGAGATTGGACAACGCAAAAGCGTAACTTTCGCACTTCAACCACCCAATACGCCGGACGAACTAGCAACATTTCGTCCATCAGCCTGTGGGTTGCCACAAGCTTTATCTACACCACTTCTAGAATCAGCGAAAATGAAAGAAACTACAAAACTTCCGATGAATTCCAACGAAAACATCAAGCCCAGACAAATAGATATGAGTCTACCCGAAACAGTCAGTACTGAGACTGCAAAAATAATTACAGATGACGACAATACATGTACATCAATCACAAGCATCCAGCCCACATTGCCGACTGAATACACTCGCCCTGCTAATATTGATGCATTCCCAAAAATAAAAGGCAGCCGCGAAAATTTAACCTATCATAGAGGAAACTATGTACACTTCCTTTCCGAGGATTGCGAATTCACTACGCCAATAGGGCGCTTATTAATAGACATAAAAGCCATTGATCCTTCAGAAATTAAAGAACAACATCCTAAGATAGGTCAAATACTTATGACGCCCCGCGGTAGATATAAAGTTTACACTATCATCCTAAAACAAAACCATTTCGACGAATTGAATAAGGAAAACCTGAGAATCGGACTACACAACCTACGTGTAGCTCTCGAAAGAGAGAACATAAACTCATTTCGAATCTCAAAACAAGGAGATTTGACTGATAGCTTACCCAAAGGCTCCCTGATAGAGATTCTAAAAGAAATTTTCGATGATAACAATATCGAAATCACATATTGCTATGGAAGTGTGTGCGTGCCGCCCGAAGAAGATCGTGATCCAATCATAGAAGAATACCATCGAAGTAAGATAGGAGGACATAAGGGAGTTAACAAAACTTATGGGCGAATAAGAGAAAGATTTACTTGGCCAGGAATAAAAGAACAAGTCACGGAAATTGTGCGAAAATGTAGTACTTGCCAAGAGCAGAAGATTATTCGAGCCAAAACCCACGAACCCATGATGATTACAGACACGCCTATAGAAACTTTTGACAAAGTATCACTCGACACAGTAGGACCATTGCCGACAACCCCCGATGGAAATCGACACATTCTCACTATGCAGGATAACTTGTCAAAATATTGTATTGCTGTAGCAATACCCGACATAACAGCTACAACTATTGCGCATGCTCTAGCTAAGAATTTAATCTCACAATATGGCGCCCCAAAAGCCATTTTAACCGACCGTGGAAGTGCTTTTATAAGTAATCTCTTAAAAAAAATTATCCAAGATATTTGGAATCAACCAAATATTTACCTCAGGATATCGACCACAATCGAATGGGTCCTTGGAAAGAAGTCATGCAGTATTGGTTGATTACATTCGATCTTACGCAGACTACTACGACGATTGGGATAAATTATTACCCTTTGCCATGTTCTCCTACAACACTTCAATTCATGAAGCAACTAAATTTACACCTTTCGAATTAATATTCGGAAAAATTGCGCGTAGCCCTAGTTCATTCCCTTCCCATGAAAAGTTAGAAACTTACGGGTCTTATTTAAAAGACTTAATAATAAGACTATCTGAAATCAAAAACATGGCGGCTGAAAATTTAATTCATGCTAAATACAGATCTAAACAACTATATGACAGAAAAATAAACCCTTTTTCTGGAAAAGTAGGCGATAACGTGTACGTAAAAAGGGAAACCAAAACTAACAAATTAGATAGTAAAAGTCACGGGCCATACACAATTGTAGATATATTAGATAAACACACCGCTATTTTAGAAACAGCGGATGGAAAACGTTTCCAAAAACACGTGGACAAATTGAAAATAGCTCATGAATAACCCTTATAAAATGCAAATCATAACATACAATTTCCTTTTACAGGATGGCCGCTTCAATCATACTCACTAGACTCCCAAAGGGACAAATATACCCTTCCATAAATCATCCAAAGGGTGATATAAACAAATTGGAGCACCCAAAAGGACCGTTAGAAGAGCTGACCGCAGAATACGATTTAACCAAACCCATTTACAGCATACATAGAGTGGAAGGGCCGTTGCACGCCCAAAGATTTATAATTAAGTGTGTCGTAGAAGACACAAAGCGCGGAAATTTATTTATTACAATAAGCGAACGCGAAAAGAAAGTTAGGGTAGCAGAGCATGAAGCAGCCAGGAAAATGTTGAAAGAATTAGAAGATGTTTACTTTTTCAGCGAAGAGGTTAACACTCAAAATCAAACTGAAGACACATATGTCTTATGTACAGATAATGACGCAAAAATGTTAATAAAGTTATTTAAATGGGAAAATTGCTGCGAATATTGCTATCTAAGGGGACATAGAATAGAATCTTGCACTAAAGAAATCTTGAGAAATAAACGATTAGCGGAAAACACCAAAGAGACAAATGTGGTATCAGAAGAAGAGTTTTGGGGTTCCATGAATGAGAACTGATACAAATAATTTAATCAATTATAATAATACATATATATATATATATATATATATAT
>CAKNXH010052719.1:61292-77990 GCA_932178445.1 Andricus quercusramuli
AAAAAAAAAAAAAAAAAAAAAAAAAAAAAAAAATTTTGTTGCAAATGTTCTTAGTATGATAAAATTCATCGAGGACGATGAAATATTTTAAGAAGGGAGGACTGTTACGTCCCGGTTAAAATTTCAAATTTTTACGTAACCACTAACGATAAGTAGAACAGATAAGCTACTTATGGTAATTACTCATGTGGTTGATCACGAAGCGTGGTACATAGCGGCCAGCGATAAACGATCCGCGGTCGGTAACGTCACGAGCGTATGATAAACCGGAGTACTTACCATGAGGATATCAAATATCGGTAACATTTAGATGTTACTTAGATATGTTACCGATATAGGATAATCACATTTATACCATTACCATACGAATATATTATTCATCGTAATATGTTAAATAATAACGATATAGATATAGAATATTAATACACACATATGTTTAAACTAATACAACAATTAATGCCATATGTGATACATCAGTCACCTAACAATGTACAATGTAATACTAGTGAAATCAGTATGTAAATAGTCAGACACACGGTAACCGAAAGTGTCTGACGAAACGCATTACACATAATTAAGTTAGTAGTAGAATTCATATTCTTGAGAGGTCAAGAGTCGAGATGCACGACCGCTGTCCACGGTTGCTGACGATAGCATAAATCATTCAACGTTTAATAGTATTAGTTACCCACTAGCATCGCTCACAAACATTGAGCGGATCTAGATACGAGTAATATTATTAATAAGAACGTGCCGATTTCAAAAGTTAGAAACGTGCCGATTTCAAAAGTTGGAAACGTGCCGATTTCAAAAGTTCGATCGCCCTACCCCTAGCATGGAGAAACCATCATATATAAACCCCAGATACATCCTTGTCAATTGTCTTACGTTCTCAACAGTCATACTGTTCACTTCGATGTACGATTAACGAATCGCTTTGACAAAGTCGCGGCTTCTAACTCACTGTGACCGAAGAAACACTTTGAATAAGTCAAGTACTTTCAAGTTCAACTCAAAATAGTTAACGTGTTCGAATCCCGAACTAAGTCCCCTCGGCTGAGACTTTCGGTCGTTGTAGAGAAACTTTCCGAATAAAGTCCGCGGTGTTAACGTTCGTGAAAGGACTCAATATTGAGTTACTTTTAAGTACATTCAAAGTCTCATCCGGTAAAACTCCGTCGGTGTTTTACAAACAATAAGGAGATACAACCGACAAAGCAACTCACTCTTTTGCCCTTTCAAGCATCGAAAGGTATATGTAAGTCTAATTCATGTAACTTTTAACTTTATTCTTATTCTTTATAATAAAACAATTATTTAAACAACCATCTCTGAATCATTTGAACACTGTACTCTGACACAGTCCGCGTAGGGCTGATAAGTGACACACAAACCCACAATCAAATAATTGGTCAGGTCTTACCAGCCTGACGTAATCAGCACACTGGTCTCTTTCTATTCCTATTTTCCATACTACCCTCGCCTATTGCTCGGGACGTGACATATATACTTGCATAATAATTTTACTTTAGTATTTATTGTGTATTTCCATTAAACCACCATTCATTTCCATAGAGTGTGGGGCAGGGGGGATTAACTGATGTAACCGAACAGTTCGGTTGTAGTAACCAATCTGTGCAATTACTGCAATCGAACTGTTAGGTTACTGTAACCGAACTGTTCGGTTGGTGTAACCGAACAGTTCGGTTGTGGGTACTTTTCTCAAGCAAGCAGTTTGGTCACGCCAACCGAACTGTTCGGTTAAATTGACCAAACTTGGTTCAACCGAACCAGTTCGGTTACAGCAACCCATGAGTGAGGTCAGTCCATAGGCAACCCGACAGTTCGGTTGGGACAACCCAACTTCCGGTTGCTGCAACCAAACCTTTCTTTGCGTGCGTAGCGTTAGAAATTTTATTTGTAATATAATGTTTAAAAATGTGATATATGTTTTCATTCTGAGCAGGAACATTCGCATTGATAGTCAAAATACTCGCCATCAATTATTTTTTATTTTTTGAATACTTATTTTGTGTTTTTCCACCTGTTTAATACGAACCTTCAAAAATCAAAGTTGGCCCCCATTGTTGTCCAAGGTTGGGCCGACATCATCCTAATAGTTGGCCCGACCGTGGACCAACGATCAATTCGCAGAAGAAGCGTTGGTGAACCAACTTTGAAAACCAATGGTATGCCAATCTTTTATTCCGCGGTTGGCTCAACCATGACAACTGTTGTTGGCCCAACTGTGTGAAATAGAGACGGCATGCGTTATCATTACGCTGGTTGGCCAGACCATTGGCTCTCAAAGTTGGGCCGACCTTACGAAGGTTGGGCCAACCATGGTCCGACCAACAATTCGCACCTGGGTATCCGGTTTTCGTCAATTCTTGACGTTTTGAGACCCCCTGAGTCAGATAAAATAGTTTTTACGAACATTTCTATCTGTCTGTCTGTCTGCAGCCTGACGACGGGATAACTTTTGAAGGAATTGTGTAATTCAAATTTACTTTCACATACTTTATTATGGCTTAAAAACGGGAGTCAAGTTTGTTAACCAGCCCTCCACTGCCAGTATTCATGGTTTCAGCCATGGAAAATCAAACCGAAAAAATTAATAATCCAACATTTGGAGGAATCTACGCAAGACACGATAAAAAGTTATCCTTTTAATTTGCAAAAGTGAACAATAATTTCAAGGTCGTGTCCTCAAAAATTGAACTATTCGAGAAATACTTATTGGAAACAAGCAAGAAGTTTCTTCTCAGCAGTCTAATTATCAATATATCTAACTATATATTTCAGGGTAGCTTCAAATATTCCCTTAGTTCAAAAAAAATTTTTCATTATAAGAAATTTTATAATAGCTATTTAAATATAATGAATGAAGCCGTTAGAATTGCGTCAATGAATACAGGTTCCAGGTATGTGATTAAATCTTATCACTTTAGCGATAAGAATAGAAAATCTGGGCGATAAGAATAGACCGACAGAAACAAAATCTTCGGTATTACTGTTTAACACTCAGGTGCAATTATTATACGAAATATAAATTCTAATAAAACACCAGAATATTAATTCGACACACTGTAAACCAAAATATTCAATAAGATATAAACCAGTTTTCCTCCTAATTGCAAAAAAATGAGGATCGTTTCTACGGTGGTCTTCATCCTGACAGTGATACTTAGTTCTATTGGTAAATATAATACTATACTATATACAGGATTTCAAGAACATTTTTGAACTTGCCGCAAATAAAAAATTTTCGTCAAAATATGCACTCTATCCTGAATGCCATAATTTTTCAAACTCGATTCAGTTTGGCCAAAATAAATACAAATTTCTTCCGTATGGCAAAATGGGTCAAACAAGATTTCTGAACATTTCGCATAATTTATAGTCAACTATTTCTAGGTACATTTATGAATCTCTTTTGATTTCCAAAGAGGTCCTTGCTTCTGGTAGAAAAATCATGATAAAATTCCTACAAAACTCAATCAATCAAACATCAAGAATCGAATTCTATCAGCAGATTTGACATTACTTTGGTGTATTTAAGATATTATAGAGTATGAATGAGAACATTTCAATAGGAGAATGTAAGATTCCTCGTCGAATAGAATTTGATAGAACATTTTCAGCTTTCATATTCAAGTAAATAGGTATAATCAATTGCTATCAGCTTGCTTCGAAGTCCTAGGGTCGGTGCGAAACCTTACATTTAACTCATTAGCAAACACAGTAAATTATTCCTGATATCTTTATTAATTTATCAACTCAGCAGCTACACATACTCATCACATCTGAACAAAGAAGGCGAATAATTATCAAGTAATTCTTGAGTAATCGTAAACAGATTTCGAGCGTGAAATGGAAATTTCTGCGAAGCTAAAAATATGAGATTCGTGGCGTGCGTTACTTTGTTATCTTGAAAATCCGCCTAAAACAATAAAATTTCCAAGCAAATAAGTGAAAAATGAAAATAAATTTGATCTTTTTGGTATTCAGATCTCTAAAAGACAAGATTTTTGATTAATATAAATAATCACTTTCAAAAACTTAGAAAACAAAAATCAAACGCGTACTTTTATCAAAAAACTGCAATAGCCTGTTTCTTCTTGCAGAATTAAGTTCACAGTTCGATTGTTTGCCTAACGGCGCCCCTATTCCCGGTGTTTCTCGTGGCGGCCCATCTTCTTCTGAAAGACAACATGCTCCTGCCATACCTCATCCTCCACTCAGGTTTTCTTCTCCTGCCGAGCCTTCTCAACGTGCAAGGTCCCGGTCTCCTATCGTCAGCTATATAGATCCACCTACCAGGCTTCCTTCTTCTGATGGAAACGGATTTGAACTTGACCAACTTCAATTTATTCGGCTTATTTCCTATAGGAATCCGAACCGGGTTTTCGAACTTCGAAGATACAGTTTTCCTACGGATAATCAAATTAAAGTACTCGAAGGACATCATGTTTATTCGCCTGTGCCACACGAAGAACAAATCGTATTATCAACATTTGATGGTGATGTATTTGCAATACTGACGAGTCAAAATACACTTGCTGGAATATATAAACGGAATCCTCGCATCATGTCTATAGGACGGGCAAAAATAAACATAGAAAGTAGCACAACTACCTTACTGACTCCAGATGAAATCGCAGAAATTCCAGTAGGCTCCACTCGCCGCGTCACACAGGCTTTTAGAATGGAGCACGTAAACCTAAATGATGGGTAAGTTACTTTGCGAACTAAACTAGTTATCGTTACTTCACATTCCTAGTTAATTTTGTATCTTCTGCTTCCGAAAAATTTTTGTTCGTCCATTTGAATTTTCCGGAACTTTTTCGATCGAAATTCTGGAATAATTTTCAATTATATAGTTTCCCTGCTTGGTTTCATTTTAAAACATTAAGTTTCGGCAAGATTTGAAAATATGTAATTTGTATTTTGAGAATGTTCTTAGGATTCCAGGGAAAATTTGAATTTGATGAATTAGCTTTAAGAAAAACCATTGTTCAGTTGCTTCCAATCTTCAAAAGTTCCCAAATATCTTTCATACTCAAATTTTTTCTGAAATTCAATGGAATCCTATGAAATGAAGAGTTTTATTTCATTTCGTAACTCAGTTTTTCATTTTCTTCATGTTGTTTATTCTTTATTTTATATCTGTTTTTCCCTTAAGATATTTAACATTTGTGCTTAATTGATGGTGCTCCTTTTGCTGGTGTTCCTCGTGGCAGGCCACCTTCTGCTTCCAGGTGCATGACTCCACCTACCAGGCTTCCTTCTTCTCACGGACCTAGATATGGACTTGACCAACTTCAGTTCATTCTGCTTACTTCCATCAAAAATCCGAACCGGGGATTCGAACTTCGAAAATACACTTTTCCTTCAGTTAAACGAATTTTATTACTCGAAGCACATAATCAATATGTGCCCATACCAACGCAAGAACACATTGTATTATCAACATTTTCTGGTGACGTTTTTGCAATATTGGAGAGTAGTGACTATCTTGCTGGAATATATGCCTACATTCCGTCCACTAACAGTAGAAAACGGATAAAAATAAACATGCAAAGCGGAACGATTACCCCATTGACCACAGATGAAGGACAGGAAACTCCAGTAGGTCCCCGTCGCCCGATCTCTTCTCATTTTAGAGTACAGAATGTAAACCACAATCATCCACGTCATTCACTTAATTGAAAAAATGTGAAATAAAACAAATGTTGGTGATCCAAAGCCATTTTAAGATATTTTGTGTAACATGTCATTACAAATAATAATAAAAGCTCAATGTATCATGGTTTACAAGTCTTTTTCGCGAAAAAAGTTCAGTTTCATTTTTCATTTAGGAGTCTAACATCATTCCATTCAATGGCAATCGGATCCGTATCATGGGATCTATATGGCGATCTGATTTAGGATTTCCTAATTTGATAAATTCATTCAGACGGTGAACTGAGTGATAGAAAAATTTCTCGTCTCAAATGAACCTACAAAATTGTTTCTCACTATTTTTTAATGCCACCCCTAGTTTGGCATGAAAATTTTCATTCTTACATTCTCATCAATTAGATGGAATGTCTTAGTTTCATGTGCGTTTAGACCTGTCCAGTATTCGTCATTTCTCGACGTTGTGAGACTTCCTGAGTTTTTAAATGATACATTTTCCAGGGTAATAAGAGAGAATAAAATAAAATGCAAAATAAAATAAATATTAAGGTAATCATCATAAATAAATTTTCTACTGTATTTTGCATTATATGAAAAAGCAATCTCAAGCTGATGTACATAAATGAATGTAATATACGTTTAATACATTTCTCATATGTTGCTTTTCATGATAATCATATTCTAAATCAAATACTTCTACATTTTTGCTTTCAAAGTGAAACCCGTGATTAATATCTGTTGAGTTCTTTGTTAGAACGTGTAGTTTTCGTTCTATTCGCGAAAAAGGATATTGAAAATAAAAAATCATTTTTTGAAAGAATTCGTTATTTTAATTAAGAAGTCATCTCTTCTCCATTCCAATTGAATGCTCCATCATTTTGATTGGAAATTCATCTCTTGGCTCCATTCTTTTGGTTCAAACTTCAACTATCCCAGTTCAAAATTAATTATTTTAGTAAAAATGCATTACTTTGTTTGAAAATTTAATTACTTTTTTGAAAATTTATTTCCTTGCTGTTCAAACTGAAGTTTTTTTTAAAGTAAACATGTGAGTAATCCAATTGAATATTACATCATTTCAGTTGAAAATTCATCTGTTTTGATAGACATTAACCGTTTTGGTTTAAAATTCATTTACTCTACTTGAAGACTCAGCATGTGATAAAAGATTCATCATTTCAATTGAAGTTTACCTTCTTGGTTTGAAATTAAACTATTCTAGTTAAAGATTCATTATTTTAGTTGAAAATTCATGGCTTCGTATGATTATTTAACTATCATTTTAAACATTTTTTTTGTTGAATGTTATGTTTTTTCAACTCGAAAAGTAGCTATTCCAACTGAATATTCCATCGTTTTCGTTGAAAATTCATATCTTTGATTGCGCATAATTTTCTTTACCAGAATTTCAACTATTCACATATATCCGTTACTATAATATTCAATTTAGAAATGAATTCTGATCTAATTTCGCAATAAAATTCGTCGAGTTTTATAAGAGTGTCACATTCAACTTTTTTTCATTACGCTGGTATTCTTAAAAGAGAAAAAAGTCCCATTTAAACAAAAAATCCCTATTTTCCCTATAATTGTAATGCTGAACCACTGTGATCCCCGTTACGTTCTTCACCCGCCAACCGACATTTTAGTTAAACATTTTACATTTTACATTTTACTTAAAAAATAAGTAGACCATAAATTAAATATGTAGAAAAATATTTTCTTATCTCTACAAAAATTAAAACTAATCTAACAGAACTGTTCCAAAGACATCCAGTTTTTCAATAAAAGTACATTTTTAATTGCGCAATTAGAGTAATTTTCATACATATGATGCGTACATTTAGTATCATTAACTGCAAACATTTCACGCAATCCCTGTAGCGAGGGGCATTCCAAATCAAGCATATCAACAATTTCACACGGTATTTCTACAATTTGTTGCAACCAATTCTTTTTTTCCAAACCTTTTACATAAATTTTTGTTGCATCTTTTAAAACACTCTCGAGTATTACAGGTACTAGAGAATAGGGCAAATCACCAGAATTCCAAAGTAATCCATGATGTTTCCGCTCTGCCCAAATGTTTACAGACTTATATTTTGACGGAACGTGGTTCCACTTGCAGGGTGGTTGAAAGAGAAAAGAATATGGCTTCTTGACTGACTCATCACAGATTGGTAATATAGCCAATTCTTTCAAGACAAATTTATTGACTGGTAACTTGAAGCCCTGCATATCCACCAAGTACTCCATCTTGAATGCGACTAAACTATTTCCATGTGGCTACAGCAGTTTTATACCAACTTTTTCACCACACCACTTATTGGCTTATACTCAACTATACGATCATGCAAAATTAAGCAATATGCTGACGTTTGAGCGGGAAAATTTTCACTAGCTTGAAATTCCAAACGAACGTCAACTGGACCGTATTTCAGTGACTCATTTTGCTTAGAGCAGTCAATTACTACTAGAGGTGCATACTGTATAAATTCTCCTCTCGATAGCAATGGTTGCGTTTCTTTACCATAGTAATTAGCTTGAAAGTTTGTGTACATTTCATAGAGAAGAGCGTACTGATTTCGATTAATATCAAGATTCACTTTTTGATCTTGTCAAAATAAGTTCATGCTTAGCATTAACAATGATTTTGTGATAATCTTCAGCAAAACCAAATATCATGTTGAGCGGTATGGCTACATCAAAGTAACCAGTATCGATGGTTAATGATTGATTATTATCATTTATTGCAAGCCAACCAGTATTCTGTATGTAACGCGATTGTCCAGGATTTAGAGATACATAATTTTTCATGAGACTAGTGAGACCGACATTTTTGTTTCGATCAATTTCTATTGCATTGATTTCGTATCTAGCTTCTTCAAACAAATGACAGATGGCATTAGAAACTAAAGCTGTATTTGTCACTGCTGCTCCATCAGTTCTTGTGATTCTTCCATGCACGTGAAGTGAACTTTTGCTCGGCAGGAGACAGTGGTCCTGATTTTGAACAGCAATCCGTATTTCATCACTGTTGTTGAAGGTTGATGAGGCATCAGGCTGATGTGCATGAATTTCACAGTGTGCAATCGACTCATCAAAGATGATTGGTGCTTGAATATTTAAAATTTCCCCCTCCATGACAAATAATCAAACGCTGATAGACAAATTTACAGATACAGGTGCAAAAAATCTTGAATCTCCTTATTCTCTTCTTCTTTTGGGCTTCAGACCTTGACTTTTTAGGAAGAGGACGCTTTGAGGTGTTAACCCTTTGGCTGCTCTTTGTTGACTGATTAGTTTGTGACATTGTGCTGGTTTATTATAGCCAAAGCCAATCTTCTTGTTGAAAACGATACCCATTATTATTATTAGAGAGACTTGATGCGTAGTCTAATTGTTATAACTTCTCCACGAAAATTAACCAAATGTCCGTCTTGATCAACTATACGGAGCTGTATATGATCTATTGTCTGCACGGCGACTGGGAGGTAAATGACATGAGATGGTACTTCCACTATCTTATATCCAGGTGGCACCACAGGAAAAAATTCATGAATAGTATGTACTTTCTGACCATTAATATATGTACCTGTAGTTATGCTACACTCAATACTCAAAGAATTCACTTTTATGATTGATACTGGTTGATCAGATTCATAAACTTGTTTAGCTTCTAATCTGCGTGGAGAGAAACCCAGCAAATGACCAATAGAATCTTTAGGTTCAAAATTTATATCGTGACTGCAATAAATTTCACTTTTTAACGTATTATTGTTTGGTTTAATATGAATTTCAATGTCCTTTTTTACTAAAACGTTCTGTAGATAGCGCTTTATGTCACTTATTTCATAACTTCCTGTAGGTATTTCAATTATTTCATTACCCACATAAAATCTATTTTGACCAATGTCTACATTGGGTATCGAATTGAAGGTTAGAAATTCAACCAGTCCAAGTGCGTAATTTTTATAAGGAGACAACTCAATCGGAGGAAAATAGTTCGTTTCCAGGATTGGAGAAGTTGCCGATAATGTTAGTGTCAATGAATCATCCATGATGACTGCTAGCGTTCAACTGACTTGAAATTGCAAATATCAACACTTATATAGATTGAACGTACTTTTAGATTTTAATTGATTGACCAGAAATTGCAAACACAAATGCCCACACACGAATGTATCGTAATTTTGATATCTCTCGTGATTATACTTTATGCTACCAACACCGAAATACTTGAAGAGATCCGAAGGTGGTCGAAGATTACCGAAGCTGTCAAAATACAATATTCTATCGTCAATCTTTTTATAAGCACACCAATGTGTTCCTGGTCCTCTTTTATCATCAAAATGGCTTCCATCGCTTCATTATGTCGTTTACTCTCTGAAAGTTGCTGTTTTGCTGAATTTGCATCATTCACAGCTTTAGCTATTCCTGCAGCTCCACCAGCTAGCGCCCCGGTAGCACTGAGACCCGCAAAAATGGGTATGAGAAAGGGTAAAAATCCTCCTACTTTGGCTGGTACAGGTAGAGTACGAGGTTTATTCACATTTCTTCTTCCACCAACCTTCATTACAGCTGCGCGTGCGCCTCTGAGTGCAGATTTAATGGCAGTTTGCACATTATTGCTTGAAATCATGGACTTTTTAGCTGCAGCGACAATTTTTCTCAGTGTAGTGGTAGGTTTTTTATTCTTGAGGCCCATCCCCAATTTTGATTTCATCTTCATTGTGTTTGTTATTGCCCAAGCAGCAGCCTTTTCACCTATGCCTGCGTCCTGAGCCAAGACACGTTTCCAAGCCTTTTCAGCTAGTACACTGTCAGCTGAGTTTCTGGCCTCTATATTTTCTCTATTCTGTGAGTAGGCTATATCGTGCTCTTTGCAAGCTTCATCCAGCGGATTGATTCCTGAATCACCTCGTGCTAATCGTTTGGCTAGTTTAGTACCTGGCCCACAGTACTGGTAACCAGGCAAGTGCAACTCAAACGGTAAATTGTTGATGATTTTGTTGAGCAAACCTCTCCCACCTCTTGCCTGCTTCACGGTTCGTTTACAACTGACTCGTTTGCCTCTGTGAACGATCATATCTATGCAAGGGATACTTTCAGACTGAAGGGCCAAACTATATAACCAAGATATTTATAGGTTTTCTAGTCAGTCTTTGTCAAGATGCAGTTTGAAGCACAACCTGTGAAACTACCTGTCCCGAATTTTGATTCGCTTGTTCAAAAGGATAATAGAGAAAAACGACATGGTCATTTGCTGCCAAACAGTGTACGAGCAATATTTTGTGGACCTTCCAACTGTGGAAAGACAAATGCTTTGCTGGCTCTACTGATACATCCAAATGGACTCAGATTTGAAAATGTTTACATCTACTCAAAATCTCTGAAACAGCCAAAGTATGAATTTTTGAAAAAAGTCCTTCAATCAGTAGATGGCGTTGAGTACTATCCTTTCAATGAGCATGAAGAGGTTATTATGCCAAGTGAAGCAAAACCAAATTCAGTCATTGTATTTGATGATGTGGCTTGTGAGAAACAAGATAATATGAGAGCATTTTTTTCCATGGGTAGACACAAGGATGTTTACTGTTTTTACTTGAGCCAGACATATGCCCATATTCCTAAACATCTTGTACGCGATAATGTTAATTTACTTGTGTTAATTAAACAAGATGAAATGAATCTAAAGCATATTTATGATGATCATGTGAATACTGATATGACTTTTTCACAATTTAAGCATATGTGTTTAGCTTGCTGGAATAATGACAAGTATGGATTCGTTGTAATTGACAAGGATAGGAATCTTAACCAAGGTAGATATAGGAAAGGTTTTGATTGTTTCATAAATCTTGCAAAGTAATATATACATGTGTAGTGATCAGTATAGAAACAGTCGCACCTTAGACGTTGATGTATCAACATGTCTTCACGTGAGGAGAATTTTCAAAAGCAAAAAGATATTTTGCATCAAATTGCTAGAGCTAGTGAATCAATTCGTCGAAAGCATAGGTTAATGAAGTTGGGTAAAGAAACAGTTGAGCGCACATTAAGTGACACGTTTAAGCCCATTGTTAATCCACTAGAGAAAATTGTTGGTGGCCTCAAGAATATGAAAAAAGTTGAGCCAATGAAAAAGAGAGAAAAAGAGGAAGCAAAGAGTAAAGTAGAAGAAAGTATTGATTATGATGATGATTTATCATATAAATCAATTTATGATGAAGCAGATGAGACTGATGAAGCAGACGGGACTGAAGATTCCAGTAACTTGGAGCTGTCAGCTCGTAGTGAAGCGGAAAATGCCTCAGAAATACCTACATCTTCATGGATTGATGATGATGCAAACAAGTATCTCATATTGTTGGGTGAAAGAAGTAGAGAACTTGATAATGTATATGGAGTGAGAAAATTAACTAGAGATAGATTAATGATTGGGGGTTCTCCGATAAGTTTCAGCCAGAACTATATTCATGTCGGTAATTTGAATTTTCCCAAAAGTAAAGGCTTGCTTGAACTTTTATTCAAAAAAGTTCCCGAAGAGCCCTCTATCACTCCTAGTGATCTTGAAAATTATAAGCAAATTATCATTGCAACAAACGCATATAAAAAGAATTATAAGCCAGATGGCGAAATTCGTGACAATAATACCTTTAAATATAAAAATTTTATAAAGAAATTGATTCCCATAGCGAAAAATACAGAGAGACGGAGTAAAAACAGGAAATCATTATCAGGTAAAGGTATGATCCCGCAACACATGATTGCTAGAGAGGGAAGTCAGATGGACCACATTTACTGGGATGACCCGAATGAATTGGTCGATCGATTACGCTTACTGCTAGCGTCGCAAGCAGCTGGCAATCCAAGTCACACAAACGAAATTATATCCGTTATTGAAGAGCTGCGAGAA
The DNA here is from genome assembly GCA_932178445.1 of Andricus quercusramuli. Lineage (NCBI taxonomy): Eukaryota > Metazoa > Arthropoda > Insecta > Hymenoptera > Cynipidae > Andricus > Andricus quercusramuli. Next base: position 73,894 of record CAKNXH010052719.1, read on the forward strand.
GCTGGATTTATATATTAATGGATGTATTGCCAAGATTTTCATCATTTGCAAGATGAGCATCGATGTGTTTGGACGTCATTCCAAGCGAGCAGAGAGTACAAGTCGTGGTCCTCCTGGAGTTGGCTTCAAAGTCACATCTGAAGGAGATTATGACATGAATAATAAAAGGCTGTGTAAAGTGGCTGATGCACAAGAGCAGAATGATGCTGTTAACCTGAATATGGTGCAACATATGATACAGCGTGAACTTCAGACTATCTACGATGTTATAGCTTCCTTGCGAACAGAAGTAGTCAACAATAATATGATGATTGAAAGTTTGGAAAATTCCACAGATAAACTTTTTAAAAATGTGAAAATTGATGCTGAATCAATTCAAAAACTGGTGTATCGAAATTCAGAGCTCATTAGTCAAGTAGACACTAAACTGAATGCACTCAAAAATGGACGTTGAGAAGCAGCAGTTGGTGAAGGAGCTGCACAAGCCAGCTAGAAGGAATTACCAACGTCGACATTTTAACATCCGTGGAATTGATGAGACCTGGCAAGCTGATCTTGTTGAAATGCAACCGTACGAGAGAGTAAACAAAGGATACAAGTACATCTTAACTGTAATTGATATATTTTCAAAATTTGCTTGGGCTGTTCCTGTTAAATCCAAGAAGGGTGAAGATGTAGCTGCAGCCATGAAATCTGTACTTGATGAAGGACGCGTACCAAAAAATTTACATGTTGATAGAGGTAAAGAGTTTTACAACTCGCATTTTGAGAATCTTATGAAGCGATATAAGATAAATTTGTACTCGACATTTAGTAATTTAAAAGCATCAATTTGCGAGCGATTTAATCGTACCTTGAAAAACAAAATGTGGATGCGATTTAGCTTGCAGGGTAATTATAAGTGGATAGACATTTTGAAAGATTTAATGTTGTCCTACAACGATACCAAACATCAGACTACTAGAATGAAACCAAAGGATGTTGATGAGCAAAATGAGAAAAAATTGTTGTTCAATGTATACAAAAATTTCAGTGTGAAACAAACAGTTAAGAAGGCTAAATTTAAAGTTGGAGATAGAGTACGTATAAGTAAATTTAAGCATGTGTTTGAGAAAGGCTACACACCGAATTGGACAACTGAAATATTTACCATAAGTCATGTTAAGAATACCGAACCAGTGACGTATATGCTTAAAGATTATCAAGATAAAGCTATTGCAGGTAGTTTTTATGAACAAGAACTTGGCAAAGTTAGACATCCAGACATTTATCTTGTTGAAAAAGTACTGAAAAAACGTGGAAATGAGCTGTTTGTAAAATGGTTAGGTTTTGACGACTCTCACAATAGTTGGATAGATAAGTCTAGTTTGTAAGTATCTTTGTATTAATATTAAGGTTTTTTCTGAATAAAGTTTTGATTATTCTCAAACATATGTATATTTTTACTTACACATCTACCTGCCCTTAATCTAGTGAATAAAAAAGACGAATTTCATTTAAGTTACATTTTTTATTCAGATTTTTTTTCTTACTCTCAACATAGATACAATTTTAATGTATAAAGGTACCATTCACACATCTGAGTTTTGGTAATTTCTCAATCACTTCTTCACACACATTTCGATTATAGAACGTAATCATTTCAAGAAACATAATTTCAAATTGCATGAGATTAGTGAATACAAGTTTCTTCATTGCCTTATTCTTTAAACTTGTATAATTTTGTTGTATATAAGATTTAACACTTTTCACACAAGGTGATTTCACATTGCGCCAAACACCTTCAGCGATGGTTTCAATGATGACCTCTTTTGTACGTTGAAAGGGCATAAGACTCTGTTCCAGAAGATACCGGTCGATACAAGCACTGACTTCCTGGAGAACAGCAAACGTTGTTTCATGTAGTACAAACGGATGATATTTTCGAGTATCTTGAATCTGCTCCAAAGCCACTATATAATCTCCAAAAGATGTAGTCATGTGTATATGGAAATTTCCACAGTCGATGCATTGATGCTTCTCTTGACCATCAAAGAACAGTGAAATTAGGTTGAAGTAACTTTTGAATAATTTCCAATCTTCAGGATACAGGGTTACACTTGCACTAGGATGACTGGCTAGCAGTTTCACTGCTGAGGCGAGCTTTCCATCTTTTTTAAATTCAGCACCAATGATAATTTGCTTTGTGAATGATGATTTAGATTGTATGTGGTGGAATGTAGCATTTGATTTCGAGGCGTATAAGACATGTTGATTGCACTGAAGGCTTTCAGACACTGAGTGATGATTGAAAATTGCACATTTTATATATTTTTCTTTACAAATTCGATGGAATTGAAGCGTCCTCCCAAATACACCATTTCAAGGTGTTGATCATCACAGGCTTTCTTCGTTTGCACAAACAGGTCTTCATCTTCTTCAAACAGTTTTGCAATTCTTTGAGGTAGAAAAACTGAGAATTTGTTTTCTATGATTACGAGCATTCGCATTCCATATTTTGTTTTAGTTTTCTTGATGTCTGTTATTTCGTATCCTTTGTTAACTTCTAGGTCTGACAGCTTCTTTGTTGGAAGGAAGTCTTCACTGACTGCGATTTTGTTTAGTTTTACGAAATCCATCTTCACTCTTTAATATTAACTGTATTGAATTTTCTCGTTAAAGTTTGTAAATCAATTCGCACTTGTATCAGTTGTTTCAGTTCTCGAATGTTCTTCAGAAATAAGTTTACACGACTTTTCAATTCTTGTTGCTTTTGTTCTTTACAATCTGACATCTGCCCACAAACTGATGAACGAGAAGAGCTGGCCTCCTTTTATAGACGCTTACCCCCTCCACCAAATTTCTGGTTACCCCCTCCACAAAATTTCTAGAGACTTGCGCAGTGTTGCCAGATATTGCATCATATGATGCAACAAAGTTCTGGAAGATTCTACATTATATACGAGTCGTTTGGAATATATAATTTTTGCATCGCAAAATATAATGAGTCATTGAAATAACCTTGAACTTGTTTACTAAAATGCTATTTCAGAAGTTACGCAGTATAATTTGAGTTATAGAAGGTTCTAGACTGCCTAAGAATGTTTCTTAGTATAATTTGAATTATTGCATCATGTGACGCAACATAGTTCTGGAAGATTCTATATTATATACGACACGTTTGGGATATAACTTTTGCAACGCAAAATGTAATGAATCATTGAAATAACCTTGAACTTGTTTACTAAAATGCTATTTCAGAAATTACGCAGTATAATTTGAGTTATAGAAGGTTCTAGACTGCCTAAGAATGTTTCTCACTGATTATTTGAAGTATTACATCATATGACGCAATCGTTACAGAAGTTGCGTGGTATAATTTGAAGTATTGCATCATAGTTCTGGAAGATTCTACATTATATACGATACGTTTGGGATATAATTGTTGCAACGCAAAATGTAATGAGTCATTGAAATAACCTTGAACTTGTTTACTAAAATGCTATTTTTAAGAAATTACGCAGTATAATTTGAGTTATAGAAGGTTCTAGACTGCCTAAGAATGCTTCTCACTGATTATTTGCTCGCTGCATGAAGACAGGAATTTTTAGTTGAATATGATATCTGTAAGGAAGCAATAAATCAAATTGATAGACAAAACAGGATGCCATGCATAGCTCTGCGTATCAAATTTCATCTGTTCACCGGAAGCGATGAATCATCCTTGTTTTTCTTGCAATAACTATATGGCGCAGTAGAAATTGCCTGGACAATGCAAAATATAACCTTGAAAGTATTTACGCGACATTCTTCAGATAAGAAATAACCTTGAAGCTGTTTGTATGAATTTAGCAGGCACAATTGCGCAATATTCCTGTGACGTCATCATGATGGAATGTTCTAGAAGCTTCAGGATCCCTCGAGAATGTTCTAGAAGCTGAGCAACACGGCCTCCATGCCAGCCTCACACGGACACACGCACACAGGCCACCTCACACAGACACGCACTAATACTAATTGATCCAGAACCCGCCCTGCTCATCTACTGAAATACAAAATAAATACTCTAATAAAACACCAGAGTATTAATTCGATACACTGTTAACCAAATTCTTCAT
>CAKNXH010052722.1:0-22466 GCA_932178445.1 Andricus quercusramuli
TAGTTTCTTAAAACTAATAGAAAAAGTAAAAATTCCGTTAGAGCACATTTTTGTCTCTTTTGATGTAGTTGCTATGTTTCCAAATATTCCTTATGAAAGAGTAGAAAAGGCCATACAAAAACGTTGGAATTTGATCAGTTTTATCACCTATTTTGGCCGAGATTGTTATGGAAGATTTAGAGAATGAGGTTTTTCAAAAAATTGATTTTAATATTGATTTTTATGCAAGATATGTTGATGATTCAGTACTCAGTGTACATAAAAATAACGTAAACACTCTTCTTCATGTTTTCAATAGTATACATCCAAGATTACAGTTCACAGTTGAAATAGAAACTGAAGGAAAATTAAATTTTCTAGATTTGACTTTAATAAAAACAGAAGAAAGACAGATTATAACTGACTGGCATCGAAAAAAGATTTGTTCAGGGAGAACACTTAGTTTTCTTTCGAATCATTCTATTCAGATTAAGATAGGAATCATAAAAAATTTGATCGATAGAGCTCTTAAATTATCAAAACCAATTTTCCATGAGAAAAATATTGAACTATGCAAACAAATTCTTTTTCTAAACCATTACCCTTTTGAATTCATAGAAAAACACATGCAAAATAGAATTAATTATATCAATAACAAAAATAAGGATCAAAATATAAAACACAGAGAAGACTATAATTCTTTTAACACTGTTGTTCTTCCATACTTTGGTAAAATTTCGAAGATATTGAAATCAATGTTAGGAAGATTAGGTCTACATACTATTTACAGAGTTCCCTTTAAGAGCAATATTATAGTAAAATTAGGAAAAGATAGATATGAAAAGTTAGACAAAACATGTGTTATTTACAAAATAAACTGTAAGGTTTGTAATGCAAGTTATATAGGGCAGACAAAAAGGGCACTTAGACTTAGAAAGGGTGAACATGAGAATAATTTTCATAGAAGCTCCAGGTATCACTCTGTTCTGTCTAAACATATGATTGCACATGGTCATGATTTTGATTGGAATGATATTAAAGTTCTTTATCATGAAAAAAACCAAAAAAAGAGAGAATTTATGGAAATGTTGTTTATAAAGAGAGAAGGTAACAAGGCTATCAATTTAAAGAAGGACCTCTCAAGATACAATAAAGTTTGGGATAGAGTTATTAATTGGTTAAAATAGTTTCTTTGTACTAATTCAATTTCCACTAAAAACAATCAATTACTAAATTTAAAAAATCTTTTATGTTTACACTGAACTTGATTTATTCATCTTTCTCTTTATTGTCATTCTTTCGTTTCTCTTGTTCTCCTTTTTTTCTCTCTCTCTCTCTCTTCCTCTCTCTCTTTCTTTCCTTTTCTAATGGCTCTTTCTGAGAATCTGACAAATTCTGTGAGTTTCAATCAAAACTAAACCTCAGTATTCGTCGTGACTTTATACGTTTCGCATCGTCTTCTATTCTCGATTTTAATGTTTTGACAATGAAGCAAATAATGGACTTCAAAATAGGACCAAAAATCTAATTTAAATGTTTCAAATGTTTTTAAGGAATTTATTGAATAAATTTTAATAATTGATTGTGTAAAAAAATTGAAGTGTGATAAAAAAACTTTAAAGAACGTTTTCCAAAGTGTGACAAGGACAGAATAAGGACAAAAATTTGTGGTTGCATCAAGGAGAAAGAATACAGGGAAGTAGAATAAAAAATTTTGTTTTAAAATAACTGGGAAAATTGTATAACAAAAATCTTTAAAAGATCTTTTTGTTTTAAGGAATTGTTCTCTTCTGATTAGAATGAATTTATCAATTTGGGGAAGGATCTCTCAAGTTATAACATAGTTTGGGATGGTGTTATTAATAATGCTAAAGTATTTTCTTTAAACTAAATAATTTATAAAAGAAAAATTTATTTTCATTAAATTGATTCATATTTCATGGGAAGTAAAATTAATATAGAATTATTATGGTTATATGAATTTAATCATACCTTTAGTTATCCAATAAATAATTCCCTGATGAGGAGGTTTAAATTGACCTCGAAACATGTTGGTTTTTCCCCCGTAGTATAAAAAGGACGGAAGAAGGAAAAAGTGAGAGGTGGTATTGGTTGACTTTTTCCTCTTTTTCCCTCTTTTTTCATTATGTTATTTTTGTCTCTAAAGAGCCGAAAAGTTGGATGGTCATTGAATTTTATTTTTAATTATGAAAAATTTTTTTCTACATTATTGTAATAAAAAAGTTTTGTCAGAGTAAAATGAACTTCGAGACTATTTGAATCTTAAATATTTTTAAATAGAGACACTAAACCTATGATTCTTTCCAATCGGTAAAAATAATTTAAGATTTTTAAAATGAGTTTTAAAATAGTTTTACCTTCAAATTTTAATGTAAAAAATCTTTATTCTCAATCTTTTCATAGAAAGATTTTTATAATGATGAATATATAGCTTTTTGTTGATTCATAGAATTTTTGGAATATTTCTGAAATTTCTTAATTAATAAGATTTTAACAGTTGAAATCAGATTGGTATCAGAATCACCTATAACTATTATGTTAAAAATTTAATTATTTTGTTGAAGAATCAAGTATTTTGTCAAAAAGCCATCTTATATTGCACACGGAAAAAATGTGTACTGGAGGAATTACTGAACTAGTTACGTTGTGGCGGATATGCGAAAAATTCGGTGAATTAACAATAACTGTTCTGTAAATCATTTCGAACTGTTGGGTCATAATTACAGAACTGATAATAAGTACTAAAAATCGGTGCCGTAAAAGTTTAAAATGATTATTACGAATAAGTTGAAGAGAAACTACATCTGTGCTGTGAGAACCACGGTTCTCGGTCGCTTAAAATTACAGAACTCTACTGTGTTTTGGAATACATGGACGTGGCGGCACGCTGCACATGTGTGTGTTGCAAACAGAGTTGCGATACGACAGTAGTGTTGCGTCAGTGTGTGTCACTGATGTGCGTCCCGGCATCGCATCAGCGAGATTCAATAAATAATCAATAATCAAAATTACAAAAACAAAAAGTCAATGGAATCACCATGTACATTTCGCATTGGTCCCAGTTTTTTTTTTATATCTTAAACTAATTACTTTGAAAATTGATAAACAATTGCTCACGTGAGGTTTTAAAATGGTGTACGACTTTGGTAACGAAGCTAACTCTCGTTATTCAACACAGCGTTGCATCTAAATTAAAAATATTTTTAAATTTAATTTTCTTGATAAAAAATCTCATTAATTAAAAATTTACTGAGAAAAGTGCTTCATTAATGAGTTCTGTGAATGAGGTGACTTCCTAAAACCAAAAATGTATAATAGTTCGTTATTTTGACATCTTCGAAGCTTGAAAATGCTTGAACGTTTTAAATAATTTATTTAAATTGTTTTCAACCATTACAGCACAAAATAAACAATTTTACTGATGTAATAAAAATAAAGTTATCGCATAGTAGTTAGACTTAATTTTTTCAGTAGTGTATGGAAGTAGTTTTGGAAGGAGTAGACTTACACAATTTCAGTAATATTAAACAGCTAAACAGTAATATTAAATATTAAAACAGCTCCTGATCTAATAATCCTGTCAATTGTATTAAAATTTAATACAATTGACAGGATTATTAGATGAGGAGCTGTTTTAATATTTAAATAAACTATATATCCCAGATTTTTTCTATTTTTCTTCTTCAGAGTTATTCATCCCGAAAAATATTAGAAACCCACATAGAATTAGTGAAATAGAATTAGTGAATAAAAATCTGATAAAATTCATAGAATTTGAGGTGAATTTAAAAACCTTCAAATTGAATTTAAAAAAATTTTAAATTTAAATAAAATCCATTGAATTCAGTGGTTTTGAAAAAAAACTAGGACATTGGTGTAGATCTGAATTTAATAATGTCGTTAACCCTTGGAATCTTTGTTTTAATTTTTTTTAAAGAAAAGTCACTAAAGTGATACATTATAATATTAAATGAATGAATATAATATTCAATGAATTAAATGTTATAAAAATCTTGAAAGTTAGGTTTCGGATTATGTTGCACGTAGCAAGTCTTACTTTGTGAATGTAAAAAATCATCTGCTTTTCGTAATAATTTTATGTAAATTCAAAACACTTGTGACATTTATATTTAATTTACTGGAATATTTTTCGCTATCATTAGAGGAACTTCTTTAAATCATATACAATGTTCTCGAATCAAATAAGATTTTCTGTGAAATCTATAGAAGAATGTATCCTTCACCTTGCTGGAGAATAAACCTAGTTTTTTTTCTCTACAGAAAGGTTAATTAGTGCGCGCATATAGTGGATTTTTCCAGTATTATTTATTCAATAAGTTTAAGTACCTATTTTTATAAATGTATTAACAAGAGTTTTCCGTACAAAATTTGTTTTATTTCATATCTTAAACCGTTTAGAAAGTAGAGGAATTGGTTTTAATTGATTTTTAAATTCAGTGTCTTGATACGCTACTTTCTAAAAATCATTTCCAATTCCCAAAAATTAAATTTTTTGTATTAAAAATATTTTCGAAACTGGGAATTATATTTCAGTTCAAGTAAAATAATAATGATTGTTGTCTTAATCTGTAAACTAAATTTTCTTTTAATCAAGACAAATATATTTTTTTTACAAGTCCATTACTATAGAAAGAAATATATTTTTACATTAAAAATGGATCCTGCTATACTGAACATTAATAGAAACTTTTATAATTATATCGTCTCACATTTAAACTTTTGAAATTAAAACATTTAATGCATGATTTATTATGATTATGTTTAAAATTAAACAATCTTTTAAAAGAATTCAATTTTTTAAGTTTACAATTTCAAATTTAAAAAGTGTGAAATTCGGAATTATAAAATCAGGGTGTCTAGCAACCCGGGAAATCCGAGAATTTGCCTGGAATCTTGTGTATCTTGAAAAATACGGGAAGATAATGGAAATTACTGAGCAGATCTGGGAAATATGTGGAAATTTGTGGAATTTGTGGAAATATGTAGAAATTTTCATTTTTTGCGTGAAATTATTATTTTAAAGTTATACGATTTAATGGTAAAAGCGCGTGACGATTTGGTCGTGGTCGATTTATTGGTAACCAATCAGAAGCTGTGAAACTTTTGAAATTTACTAACCAAAACCAGGGGCAGGTAATCAATCCGTCTACTGATGCCAGAATAAAAGTGAAAGATTTTTTTGATTTTTTCAAGTAAATTCCTGATCGTATTATCGTCCTCAGTTTTGAATTATAAACTATTGGCATTGAAGCTTCAAATTGTTTTCGTTTAAACGCTGAATACTTTATGCGTATAAAAAGGAAGCTCTCAATATTATTCAATGGAATAATTTTAAATAAAATGACATATAAATCCACGTTTTTATTTTCCATACTCTAAATGGAAGAATGAATCAATACATTTTTAAATTTTGAAAATTATATAATTTTGAAGACATTTTTGATTAGAAACATTAAAAATTAAACATTTTTCAATTGATGGTTTAAAATCAAATTTTTAATTTGAAGTCGTTTGCAATAAATAATTGGTCAGTTGTTATTTATAAATTAAAAATTTCACTTGCAGTTTCAAAATGCAACAAAATGAAACAATTATAATTCTTACCTTAAAAGGTTAAACTTTGCACTCAACGATTAGGACTTTGTATTTGAAACAATTCACTTTCAAATTGTTTAATTTTGAATATTTGATTTATATGTCATTGCTTATTTTAAATAAACAACCCAATACTGCTAGATATTTTGAAAATGCCTTTTTTGATTAAAAAATTTCAATTCGCAATGGGTTAAAAATGGAATATTTAAAACTGAAACAATATTTGAACGCGTATAATTTCAAATTAAATAAAAGAGTTTAATTGTGAGTCTATTCACTTTAAATGATTTAAAAATTGAAAATAGTTTACAAAGTTTCAATCGAACGTTTACACTTGTTTAACTACTAAATTTGCCACTTTCCGGTTTTCGGGGTTTAAAAAAATCCTGGACATTAACCGGTCTAGCGGATACCACATTTTAAAATTATTAGTTTTAAGGTAAAAAATTGAAAATTCAAAAGGTCGAGGAAATAAATTTTTCCCAACATTGTTTTCATGTTTTTTTGAACATCAAAGTATATATTGGTTCTGGCAAAGTTTTAATTAGAAGTTTTTTTCCAAGTTTTATTTTTTATTCATATTAGTATTTACTTCAGTCATTGCTACACTATTTTTAATCTACGCATATATGTTGGAATTTTTACCCATACATTTTTTTAACATTTTCTTATAATTTTTGTATGTTTTGTTTTGAGTGATATGGTAAAACATACAACATTTCGACATCAAATATTTAATACTATGTTCAAATATTTTTGACCAAAAATGTTGACCAAAAATTTTGGGTCCGGCACTGGTCGTTTCTCACAAGCGGTGAGAATTTTCTTGGTCAGTATATAAGGACCACTTCGGCCAATATCCTCAGCGTGCGATATTCTGCGTTAGGGAAGTGCGTTGCGTGCACTATACCATGTATATATATACGTTAGGTTAGGCTATAGAATCATATTATGTTTGTGTGCGTACAATAAGTTAAGAATGTGTCTCTCGTGTGTGTCCTCCGTTCGTCCTTGCTTCCTTCCTTCTAATATACAAAGTAGTAGTATATAAATCGGAATTTTTTTTCGTGTTGGAAACGACGGCGCGGTGATGTAGAAATCACAGAACTCTGCCGTGTTTTTGATTTGAGAAGCATTCTGTGAAATATCCAGTGCTCCACTTTGTTTTTAACCGACTTTAGTTTCGCAAATGTTAAAGCTTCCTGTTGATAAAATTACTGTCCCATTTAAGAATTCTTCCTGCATTATGTTTAATTCTCATAGAAAAAGTTCTGTAGAATTTAAAATAACGTAGGTCTGTAATTATTACGGATTTTTTCTCATATCCGCCACATCGGAACTAATTCTGTAATTTCTCAAGTACAAATTTTTTCCGTGCAGGGGAGACATTTTTTTGTTTAAAATAAATTAATAAATTTGAAAATTTTAAATTTGTATCTAAGATACTGTTTCATTCCGTTTATAAAAGATTCTACTGTGACGTCTTAAAAATATATACATACACTTAAATTCCCTAAGTTGCTCGATTTAATTCTAATCGGATGAGACCACAATTTGGGACGAGCACACAAGTCAAATGAATTTAACACACACAATTCACAATCAGATCAGTTTATTTAGATTAAGTACATTGGTTAATTTTGTGAAGAAGAAAAGATGCGCAGGGGTTCCAAGATGGATACTTCAATTGATTTTTAGAAGGAACGTTATTTATCTCCGACTGTCCGACTGGAAAGAACGGATTTATAAGTGTTTTGACAGATAAAAGAGGGCAGATAACAAAAGGTTAATGTTTATTAGGACTTACCGAGTTTAGGTTTGTTTTCGTACGTAGAATCTCTCAGGCCCGAAATGACTTCTCAAAAATACGGTTGAAGACTGGCGAATACCAACGAAATAACTGACGAAGAGCTGACTGAGAATTGTCCAAGAACTGACTGGTGTTCACCTGTACCAGAGTTTTTATATAGCGTGATAGGAAGAATCTCCTTGGAGATCCAAGCATTGCCATACATTCCACCCTCAATGCAATTAGTTTTTATGTGTGATGTTGCAGTTTAGCACCATCACAATGATCGGGTTAGAAGTTTTGAAATTTTAAAAATCATACGAAATTCGACACCTCGAGTAAATTCGGCACTCCATGACTTTGTTTCGTACTTATTGTAATTTAAGATAAGTTGATTCTGTCCCTCTATTTTTTATGCATATCCAAAACTATTGTGAGGACTTTGCGGTCTCGAGTGAGAAGGCTCAACAATCTCATCATCCCGTGGCGTCGTCGATTAGAATTCGCCGTCACCTCCTTTTCAGCGAGGCTTCTACCGTCCAGAGACCCTCATGTACTTCTTTCAGGCTGACTCTGGTCGTCTTTTAGTCTGGCTTAGTTTCAAGGACACCTACATATCTAAGGCTCGTTCCTGGTGAGGGTGGACCATGGGCGAATTACCCAAAATTCGTAATAATTAAGGTAATTGCGCTCAATTGAAATACAAGTTTTCAGGGCGAATTGACCACAAAATCTGTAAAAAGAAAGGCAATTCGGCCCAATTTATCGTACAGTTCATTACTTTTTGACTCTTTATCGTTAAGGGTTACTCTTAATTTGACTTTAAGAGTAAGTCCAGGGCAAAATGGCCACAACGTCCGTCAGTGGACAGGCATTTCCGCCAAAATTATCTTGTACGAGAAATATTTCTATTACTAACGCCCGAATGTTTCTCGATATCGTTTGACGATTGGTGAAGAACCCCTCCTGCAGCCGCAGGACGGTCCCATCCGCCAATCATTGGTCAGAAGTCAGCCACCCCTTATCGGCCTCAAGTCCTATGGTTCGGGTTCTATATGTGGAAGAATTCGCGCCTACGGAAACGGTCTACCGGCGGGAAGGAAGGAAGGAAGTGAGGAGAAGTGACGACAGCGAGGCAGACCAGCGGAACGTGGGATCATCGGTCTCTCTCTTCACCGCAGAGGCACCCATTCAAATTTTCACGCATTAGTGTCTGTCTTTCCCCAAATTTTCGTAGGCGACACCCCCCGGCGGTGATTGACACGCCGAGTACGCTGCTCTATCAGTACAACCTGTAAGCTCGAGGTGTCGATAGCCGTGCGGATTCAAGGTGTCCGTAACATTAGTTGATTCGAGGTAGGACTCAAATCCTCCTTTTTTTGTGTGTGATTCAGCCAGGTTTTCTTCTTTAGTTGTTTTCTTTTTTTTTTATCATTAACGGATCGTTTCGTAACCCCTTGGCTGGATCACAATGACTAGTGACTAAGTGTAAAATAATGGAGTGCCGGGCTTTGATTCTCTTGTTGTTTCATATTGCGTGCGTATTTTCCTCCTTATGACCAGTGGTATATAGCATTCCCGCTATTTCTCTTAAAATGTGAGTATAGTGAGTGACCCCTCTCGACCTTTTCATTTACTGTATTTGTATTTGTATTGTATTTATTTATTTATTGTTTTATGTAACACTTATGAGATTTTTATCAGACGTTGACCTGTAAATTTCGATAAACCTCCCCTCCTAATTGTGATTTAAAAGACTTATATAATATGTTTCATAGTGTCCTTATTATCGCTCGACACCAATATCATCAGTATTTCGAATGTTGACCTAACCTTTGGCTTCCCCCCCCCCCCCCCGTTTTGTTATCTTCCCGACCTATTACGTACTGTAAATAATTTTTAGTTTATATTCCTTTCGCCATTCTATCGTATTATATTACGTACTTTCTTCTTAACGACACTTCCCCCCCTTGTTTTTTGTAACAATGCTGATAAGTCCCTTCTTTTTATTGTCTTCGAGATTCACCTATAACTAGGTCCTTACGGATACTTTTATTTGCTTGTTAATTTATTTTATTTTTTTCACTTTTATTGTCGCTATTTTTTCGCTATTTATCGCAATGAGTTATTCTCTCGCATGGTTTTAATTGTATTTTGTTCTTCTCTTGGCATCTTAAAAGTGTATTTTTATTTGATGTCTCATGTTATACTTCTTGCTTTCCATTATTATTATTATACGTATACTTAACTAAAGATGATCTTGCTAAACTTTATTTAAATGACCCCCCCCCCCCCCTCTACTTAACAACTGAGCTAGTAAATCCTAAGGGGTTTTCGGGAATTTATTTTAACGTTATTTTTACCGTAATTTTTTTACCGTTATCGCTATCGTTTATTATCGCTATTTTTCTTGTTGTTCCCGTTAGATTGTCTTTATGAAGACTGGCGCCCTAAGGTATGTACGCTTTATTTTATTTTACTTGTGCAGGGCCTAAAAGGACCCTTATTTATTACGAACAAACGGGCCCTGTCACATATGAATAGCTTGAAAAAACATTAATTGTCCCTTTGGGAGGGCTGAACCAATCCTCGAGAAGACTTTCTAGCTTCCTTCCTTTCCAGGTACTGGGGGATTCGTGTTTTGATCAGTGCGCGAACTTTTCTTCCACATTTTTAAATACATGAAACTCGTATATTCAGATAGATAATTATAACATATTGTCGCGGTCACGTGACACTATGTTAATAGTATTTCAAGATTAAAATGCTGGTATATTTACATTAATGATCAAGGAAAATGAAAAATTAGACAAGGAAAAATAAGGGAATTTTGAAAATGAAGTTCTTGGACAACCTGCCTAATTCTACTAGCAATAACTAGTAAAACATTTTTAGAAACTAAAAATTACGTACAAAAAGAGTGGGGGGGGGGGTGAAATATTTTGTCACAGTTCGTTACAGGAGGGAGGGGGGTCTCAGAGAGGGCTTACAATCCCTTACGTAATTTGAGTACTGCCCCTATTCTAAGAGAAAATTGCTAAGACTAATAGCATATTGTTTAAACAATGTATGTGAACATATAATTATCAGTATAAAGTAGTATTTTATGTAATAGAAACAATTTACGTTCAAACAATTGCAAAAACATCATAATTAGCGCAAAAAACTCGCAGAACCCATTTTTTCACTTACAGGGTTTTTTTGAGACCCTATAAAACATACTTATGGGGATGATGATATTTAGAAAGTAATATTTCATTCATTTGTGAAGAGAAATGTTGAGGTTTAACTCAATCCAGCTAATATTGATGATTCTGAATAAAATGTATAAAAGCGTCTTCTCTTCTTATGGGACATACGTGCTAAACTTCATATGGCCTGCGCCTCTCTAAATATCGTTTTTCAATAAAAAAATAGTATTATTGTTCTGTAGATTCCAACGAATTTCCGGGTGATATTGTATAAGGCAATTCGAAAAAAAAAATTTCAATCCATTTTTAAATAATTTAAGGATGGAAAACTAATTGCCAATAGTGGTAATAATAGTTATATTAGGTTTATGTGTAAAAATATTTCCGTAATCTATTATCAGAATTTGATACAATATTGTATTTACATTGAGAATACGTATATAGGCAAAGTTTTAAGCCAATTGGATATATGGTAGTGTGTCGAAATTGGAGTAGAAGATTCGAGACTGATATACTAATTAGATAACAAGTTAAATAGAAGCTTGTAAAAAACAGGTAATAAGTCACTTTTTCTAAAAAGCAAAAGTATCCATTATTATTGTCTGGTAATTACTGACCCTTATCTACTGAATTCTTCAAGGTGGGGGCTGGGTTTCAGTATATAAGATGCGAAAAAATTTGAAGGAAACATCAGTTCTTGGCAAAGCTTGAAAATGAAACTTTCGTTTGTTGCATTTTTGACCCTCCTCTGCGTGTTCTTGCTGGTGGGAGGCCTCAATTGCCAAGACAATGACTTGAAGAAGAAGAAGAAGGGAAAGCACAGAAGCTCGAGTAAGAAAGGTTGCGTACTCCGTGGTGGGAAATGTCCCGGAGATGATTCGAGTATAACTTGTTGCGGCCTTTGTAATGGTAAGTGCAAATTATACTCAATTTCTTATTATAATATTATGGCAATACGGCTTAAGACGATGTCAAGGTACCGTGCCATACCTGACGACTCAACTGACCCTTCCTATTGTAAGACGCTCGAACTCGAGCTCGCTGCTCAGCGAGGCGATGTGATGCTCAACCGGAGGCTACTGTATTATGTTGCGTTGGCACTTTTGAAACAAGATGACCATTTAAACCAGCCAACACTACAACTTTGTATGTGATTCTGTATACATTTTTTGGATATTTTAATAACGTATGCTACTGCGTAGATATCTCAGCACCTGTCATACTGGAAAATGTCTTGAAAAATGCACATTTCTTCGATTTCTTCTACCTTTCTTTCGATTTCGAAGTACAATTTTGAAGTTTTTTCAAGGTTTCAATTTTCAGTGGTTAAAAATGGAAATAAATAGAAAAATAAATTTCAATTATCAGCTTTTGAATATTGAAAGAAATTAAAAATTCGATTTTCAATTGTATAAAATTAAAGACAATTTATGATATAATTGCCATCTGATGGAAATTCAATTGTTAAGAATGGAAATAAATTTTCAATTTTATTTTCAACAGTTTAAATTAAAGTCAATTAAATTTCAAACAGTTGAAAATTTGACTGCTAAAAATTGAAATGAATTAAAAATTTAAGTTTCTTCAGTTTTCCACAGTTAATTATTAAACTGTTCAAAATACAGTTGTTGAAAATTCAATATACAATTTTGTTTAATTTTCGACCATTGAATGTCCAACTGTTGATTATTTCAACTGTTGAAAATTGAAACGGCCTTTTTTTTATCATTGAAACATGCATGCTTACTCTGTTTTTTAATTAAAGAAGTAGCTTCAAAGATAAGATCAAAGTAGCTTCTAAGATATTGTAAAGTCCAGAATATTCTTAAACCTTAAAATTTGAGAACTGTCTGTGTATACGGTATTTCCGTAAGACTAACTAGTTCGTAGGTAAGTAACGCATTAGCCTCCGGTTGAGCACCACAACGCCCCGCCTAGTTTCGAGCTCGTGTTCGAGCGCCTTACAGTAGGAAGGGTCAGTTGAGCCATCAGGTGTGGCACGATACCCTGATATCGTCTTAAGCCGGCAATACTACAATTAAGCTGCTGGATTCTGTAAGGGCATATAAAATTCACATGATCGTTCCGGTTGGCCCCTGTTGTTTTTAAAATCGATTTTAGAAATTAAATTTTTGAAACATATAGCTATGTTGGAAATTTCATGGCGCATCTTTTATCCTGTTACAAAAAAGTTGTATCTTTTACTGTCTCTGAAAGAAAGTGAAAAAACTGGATTTTGTGTAAAGCAAAATTTATTAAATATTTTGACTTTAATTCGGTCTAAAAGACAACGTTCTAAATATTTTCACATGAAAATTGGAGGAGTTATGCTTCAAACTGTTTTGAAGATGATGTGTTGATTTAAACTTATCTACTTTGTTATAAAAAAAACTGTGAATTCTTTTGCCAAGCAGTATCAAAATAATGTTATGCAACTTTCAAATGCTTCGTTTTTCGAGGAAATTTTGCGTAAGCCCAAACTTCCAGCGGAAGAAATGTTCATTAGGGTTTAATGAAGTTTTCTGAGAAGTATTACTTCAATAGAATGAATCGTTAAAAAAATGCGAGCATTAAAACAGCGCGTCAAAGAGAGATCGAGCGCGTGAGAGGTGAGAATACTTCGGCGCCTCGACCACACCACCGCACAGTGAGTTTTTTTACAAATTTTTTATCAAAATTCTGCTGACTGCTCAATTTTTGAGCGTTTCTAATAATTTTTATTTTTAAATACTCGTAACGAATTATAATTTCATGTAGGACTGCTACTTGTTTAGTTTTCTGCAAAAAACTACCCTAAAAAAATATGGACTTGCCAAGGTAGCTGAATTACGAAACTTCGAAAGTTTTAGAACCATCAAATCGTTAATATCTTTACACACAAACCTCAAACTCACAAACCTCAAACTCACGAACCTCAAACTCCCAAACCCATAAACCTCAAACCCACAAACCTCGACCACATAAACCTAAAACCACAACTCCACAAGCCCAAAAACAGCAAACCCACAAACATCCAACCCTCGAACCGACAAACCTCAAACCCGTAAACCCACAAACCCACGAACCTGAAACCCACAAACCTAAAACACATAAACATAAAACCCCAAACCTACAAACCTTAAACACATAAACCTAAAACCACAACTCCACGAGCCCACAAACAGCGAACCCACAAACCCACAAACCTCCAACCCGCAAACCTAAAACCCACAAACCTCCAAACCCGTAATCCCACAAATCTCAAACGCACAAACGTCAAATCCACAAACGTAAACCCCCAAGCCCATAAACCTACAATCCTCAAACTCGCAAATCCTTAAACGTAAAATCCCAAACCCACAAACTTTAAACACATGAACCTGAAACCCCAAACCTACAAACCTCAAACACATAAACCTAAAACCACAACTCCACAAGCCCACAAACAGCAAACCCACAAACATCCAGCCAACGAACCCACAAACCTCAAACCCACAAAAATTATACCTCAAACCCACAAATCTCAATCAGATAAACCTAAAACCAGAAATCTACAAACGTCAAGCCCACAAACAGCAAACCGACAAACATCAAACCCCATGTTCATAAAACTCAACATATAAGTAGATCATGTAGAATAGTCCACAAACCCACCAACCTGTAGGGTTTAGGTTTCATGGGTTTAGGGTTCATGGGTGTAGGGCTTATGGCTTTTAGGTTCAGGGTTTATGTGTTCATGGATTTATGGGTTTAGGGTTTTAAGGTTTGAGGTATTTGGCTTTAGAGTTTATATAAAGAGTGTTTTGGATAATTTTTCTGTGTTTGAGGTTCGTGGGTTTGAGGTTTGTGAGTTTGAGGTTTGTGTGTGAATATATTACCAATTTCATGGTTTCAAAAGTTTCGAAATTTCGTGGTTCAGCTACCTTGGCAAGTTCATACTTTTACATTCTCATTCATGAGAGTGTATTGTATTCGTCCAAATTTTCGATCTCTGGTTTTTAACAGATCTTGATGTTCCGGCAGTCCCAGAGTCCGAAAATCATAAAATTTTGTCTTTGTCTGTCTGTATGTCTGTATGTATGTATGTATGTCTGTCTGTATGTATGTCTGTATGGTTACCTGAATGTTGTAGCCACGCTAACTTTTGAAGGATTTGTCCAATCGAGTCAGCCTTTGGTAAACTTGTTAAGGGTCTTAAAATGAAGGTTAAGTTCGTTAACCAGATATTGCCAACCTAAATTAAAAATTTTAGAACATTTTCAAAATTAAAAAAAATTTTTTTTTTGCAGTTTTAGAAATTGTTGTGACAGTTTCTTACGGATGGGTGAAAGACTTGAAAATTATTTAAATGAAATTTTTTATTTCGAATCAGAATTTTCACTAGTTTTCACATGGTTTTATTTTTCAAAAGCAATCGTCCGTATAGCCTAGTTGTTAAGCGCGAAGAGCGAGTATCGCAATGAGAATGTAATCGCCAAGGCCGTAGGCTCTTTGAGAACCTTCTTCATAGTACCAGATCGAGGTACAGAAATAAATATAATGTACATTAGATATAATAGTGTTGAACATAATGTAGAAAAGTTCACATTTTGGACAAAATCGAGTGCGAAGCACGAGATACGTGATAAGAATGTGTTCGTTAAAGCCGAAGTAGCTTCAACAAAAGAGAATTCACAACCATGAAATTACAGTTGTTCACGTTTTGACCTTTAGTTTCAGAAGGTATGTGCACAAATGTGTGGGAAATATAAAGACCGAGCGCATAGCGCGAGGTAAATACATTATCGAGCGCGAAGCGCGAGATGAATACATTCTCGAGCGCGAAGCGCGAGAACCAACAGTCGCATATTTTTTTATGTTAGTTTTTTGCAGAAAACTAAAAAAGTAGCAGTCCTACGTCAAATTATAATTCGTTACGAGTATTTAAAAAAAATTGATCAGAATCGGTCTAAAAATGAGCAGTCAGCAGAATTTGGAGAAAAAAAAAATTGTAAAAAAACTCACTGTGCGCCGTCCTGTCATAGCAGCTAGGAAATAATGTTTTCTACCTATTCTGAACATGAAAAAATGCCCCAAAAAATTAGTACTCACATAGTAATGCATTTTATTGCTGAACGGTTCGAAGTACATATAATTTAATCTTCGAATATATTAAAAAACTATACATATATCTGATCACAGGCATTTTTAGACGAAACTATATGTATACATATGTGCTATGGTATCATTCCATAAGTTCTCTTATGTCTAATGTATATCGGAAAATGTACTATGGTGTTAATCTATAAGCTCCCTTACGTCTAATTTTGATGGTAAGTAAACTCTTCCTCATATAAGTATTTTTTGTCAGGAGCAGCTTTTTTAGTTTTCTTTGCGGTATTTTTATTTGAGGGGCTGATAGCAAAAGCGGAGTCAAAAAATCGTCGGAGCAAAAACGAGTTAAGAACGATGCGGGCAAAAACGAGTTAAAGGAAACAAGAATAACGAAGATTGTATCGTATATTATAATATAACGATATGATAGTACGGTAGATTATATCATAGTCTATCATTGTATTATACTTTCATGTTATAATATACGATACAATCCTCGTTATTCTTGTTTCTTTTTAACTCGTTTTTGCCCGCATTGTTCTTAACTCGCTTTTGCTCCAACGATTTTTCTACTCCGCTTTTGCTATCAGCCCCTCATTTGCTATATACGCAAAATACTTATCAAAAAACGTTTTTCCTTCTTTACTTAAATAGGGCATCAAAGTCTTAACGTCTTTAACTTTTGCCGCTGCGATACCAACTTTAGGAGGAGAAATTCTTTTAAGTTCTTCCAATTTACTCTTCAGATTCAAGTGAAAAGTTTACACATTTTCATCAGAATAATTATCTATCACGCCCAATTCTGCAGTTGGGTAATACTTGATGAGTCGAGCTTCAGAGATTTTCATGCCCTTTTGGTTTTTGCACCTGACCTGCACAAGCTTTATCGTAGTCATTCAAAATCTCGTTTGCATTTTCAATTAGGAAAAAAGGAGGATCGCGAGCATTTTTTTATCATATCGTAGTACTTGCACCGAAAAAACGATATTCTAATATTAAGATTGTCATATACTTACAGGCATATTCTTAGTAATATTCTTAATGAAGTAAGCGAAATCCTTACTTTAAGAATATCTTCTAGCCAAAGGGAAAAAATATTCTTAAAATGAGAATATGAGTGGGGAAAGAAGAAACGCGCAAAGGATAGTGCGCCTTGCTCTGTTCAATCAGTTTTTTCAATGTTTTGTGCGTATCAGTTTTGTGCGGTCAGTTTTTCGCATTCGTAATTATTAACAAGTGTGAAGGAACGCAACAAATTGTAAGGATATATCGCGTGTGATCCATCTCCTTCTCTTTATAGAAAATGTTAAAGTTCGAAATGTCCGATGTCACATTGAGGTTGAATACCGGCGTACCACACCGAGACATAACCTCTCTACATTATTTATTTGTTGACATGTGACATCAAACTTTTCTCACATGAACGTT
Source organism: Andricus quercusramuli (assembly GCA_932178445.1). Classification (NCBI taxonomy): domain Eukaryota; kingdom Metazoa; phylum Arthropoda; class Insecta; order Hymenoptera; family Cynipidae; genus Andricus; species Andricus quercusramuli. The sequence goes on from CAKNXH010052722.1 coordinate 17,098, forward strand.
CTCTGCGAAGAGATAGAGATAGAGTTAGAGATGTACACTTGTGATTTATCCTCAGAATTGGATGCATTTCTTCGAGCTCGTCACTTATTATCCAATTACTGCGACAGATTTCAGATGAAAAATGGAAGAAGTGAAAACGTGGCTAGAAGACCACCAACTTGGCGAGCTTGTCCACTTATTTGAAAATAAGTATTAAGAATGATTTTTTTACAAGTTATATTTTGGATTGACTTCTTTTAAAGTTATTTTTTTCTTTGTTTTTGTGTGTTTAATCTCCTTTCCAGTGGTGTAGTCCTAAAAGAAAAAGTGGCCATTATTTTATGTTTTTATTTCAGAATTCAGTTTGTTTGTTTAAAAATTCTATTATTTGGGAAAATGTAATTATTTTGTTGAAAACGCAACTGCGTTGTTAAAAAAGTCATCTTTTTATCAAAAATTCAAGTTAAAGTTGTTCATCTCTTTGGTTGAAAAGTTAACTATATTAATGAAAATTCGTTTCATGTTTGGTCGAAAATAAACTGTTTTCAACTGATAGTAAAACTATTCCATTTTTGGTGAAAATTTATCTTTTCCAGTTAAAAATTTAACTATTTGGTTAAAATTTTATCTTTTTTAGTTCAGAGTTCAAATTTTTGGTTGAAAATTCATGTATTTTGTTCAAAATTCGTCTTTCTTGTTAGAATTTTAATCTTCTTGGTGGAAAATGTATCCTTTTTGGTTGAAAAAAACAATTGTTTAGTTGAAATATTAACTGCTACATGCTGCGTTGAGAATTCATCTCTTTTGGTTGAAAAGTCCATTATTGTACTTAAACATGAACTGTTTTGACAAAAAAATAATTTTTTATATTCGAAAAGTCAACCATTTGCTTTTAAATTAACTTTTATGTTCAAAATTCTACTGTTTTGTAGAAAATTCATCTTTTTAGCTTAAAAATTCAACAGTTTGGTAGACAGTTGAGCTATTTGGTTGAAAATTAAACTTTTTGATTGAAAAATCATATTTTTGGGTTGAAAGTGTAAATTTTTGTAGATAATTCGTCTTTTTGACGTTCAAATTGAAAAAAAATTTTTGGAAATTCATGTATTTTTTTAGAAAGTCGTGTTTTTTGTTAGAAAATTAATCTTATTTGTTCAAGATACAAGCTTTTGGTTAAAATTCAACCATTTGGTAGAAAATGTATATATTTTGTTAAAAAGTCATCTTTTTGGGTACAAAATTATTCATGTGTGTTGAAAGCTCAACTTTTTCGTTGAGAATTCTACTATCTTCTTAAAATTCATCTTTCTTGATTGAAAATTATCTTTTTTGTTAAAAATTCATTTTTTGTTTAAAATTCATCTTTATTGATTGAAAAGTAACTTTTTTTTGAAAATTCAACTGTTTTTGAAATAATTCGTCTTTTTGGCTTGAAAATTTTACTATTTGGTTGAATCTTTTCCTATTTTTGAGAATACTCGCCTGTTTTACTAGAAAGTTCATCTATTTTATTGTTAATGAAATCGTTCGGTTAAAAATTATTATTATATTTTTTTCGAAAATACGTCTTTTTGTGTTCAAAATTCATCTCTTTGGATAGAAAATCTTTTCTGGTTGAAAATTCAACTATTTTTTGAAAATGCAATATATATTTCAGTTTGAAATTTTACGAATTTGAAGTGTTTGTTTAGTGTCGTATAGTTTAGTGTCATTCTATCCATGTTTTCCTTGTACAGGAGCTGATGGCGATACCTATATTACTTTCAAGCATTGGCTGTAAAGATATCAGTTTTCTTTGCTATTTTTTACATCAAGTTCTCTAAGCTTTTCTTGTAATTGTCACGTATAAGTTGTACAGTACCTACAGTTAAAAATTAACTAAAACTTTCTGTTATTTACAGTGAAATAAAATAAAATTAAATAAGACTGCTACAATATATATAGATCTATAACTATATATACATTATATATTTTCATTTGTGTGTTGTGTATAACGTAAAATTGCAATGTAATAATTCCAATAATAATTTATATTGTATTATTTACCACAAAAATATTTTTGAAATAAAAAGTATTCAAATCTTACTATAGTCTAAGATTAACTGTACCTTATTATCTTATAGATAAAAATATATATTCTTAATGTGAGAGGGCCTCCATTGTACATTAAGAATATATTGACGCCTATTTAAGTTGCAAATATTCTTAAACTTAGTGGGAAATTCTTACAATTAGACAAGAATAAATATTCTTAAGGGAAGAGGGCCTTCATCGTACATTAAGAATGTATTCTTGGCGCCTATTGAAGTTGTAAGTATTCTTAAACTTAGTGGGAAATTATTAAAATTAGAATATCGTTTTTTCGGTGTGTTTACAGTTTCTACGCGTTCCATTTTCTTTAATTTCTCAGAATAAAGACCGAAGTTTCTATCGCACTCTTCTGTTTTCCTGCGAAAGTATTCTAAAGAAATTCGCAGAAAAAACAAGAGCGAGTAGAATCGGCAGAAACTCGGCGTAGTAGAATCGGCGTGCTATCAAGCGCTCGAAAAGGCAAATTAAATTCTTATGAGTTTCTAACGGTGAGATAAATTGACGTGAAAAATTCCAAAAAAGTTTATTATATCCTGATAAACATTTCATCCGCTGAAAGTTTCGTTCACTTGAAATTACCCAGATGAACGAAGTGATCGAAAATTCTCTCTCCTAACAGATACGACAGGACGGCGGTGTGGTCGAGGCGCCGAAGTATTCTCACCTCTCACGCGCTCGATCTCTCTTTGACGCGCTGTTTTAATGCTCGTATTTTTTTTTAACGATTCATTCTATTGAAGTAATACTTTTCAGAAAACTTCATTATACCCTAATGAACATTTCTTCCGCTGGAAGTTTCGGCTTACTCAAAATTCCCTCGATAAACGAAGCGTTTGAAAGTAGTTTAATATTATTTTGATACTGCTTGGCAAAGAAATTAAAAGCTTTTTTATAACAAATTAGAAAAATTTAAAAGAGAGTATCATGTTCAAACTGGTTTGAAGCATAACTCCTCCAAATTTCATGTGAAAATATTTAGAACTTTGTCTTTTAGAGCGAGTTGAAATCAAAATATTGATTAGATTTTGTTTTTCAGAAAATCCAGTTTTTTCACTTTCTTTTAGAAACAGTAAAAGATACAACTTTTTTATAAGGGGATAAATGATGCGCCATGAAATTTCCTACGAATCTATATATTTCAAAAATTTAATATTTGAAATCGATTTTGAAGACAACAGGGGTCAACCAGAACGACCATGTGAATTTGATATGCACTTACAGAATCCAGCGGCTCAATTACAGTTACTATAATGGACACTACATTACTTCCACTCATAATGGTTCAACTGCACTTTATGTATGAATTAATATCTCGTGGTATAAATAACAAGTACAATTGAAAATAGTGTCTTGACTAAAAATAGCTTTCACACAATTATTTCCTGAGGTGACATTTTTTGATTTTTTTCGGCAGGCTTTTTTAGATGTATGTACGAATATTATATACTAAAATCTTTTGAGTAAAACCTTTCCTATGTCATAAAAATTGGTTTAAGGGAGCGTTCACATATTGAGTGACGTTATTTCTTTCCTTTTTTAGCCGCCCCCCCCCCCCCCCCCGTCCCATATGACAGACTGTAACATTTCCTTCGGACGCCCCCTCCCCTTAAACGCAGTTACGTAAAATTTGTTGTATTACGTTCAAAAATACAATAGACGTTTTCTACATGAAGGAAAGGTTTTTGAGCTTCTAAAGTTTTTGTTTGAGATCTTTAAAAAAATGTGCATTTTTTAAAATCATTTGCAGTTTAAAATTACTTTTTAATCTCTTCATATGTTCTAAATATTTCATGAATTTACTCGATTTTTCTGATTTTTTAATCTTACCAAATTGAAACATTTTGCTTTAAAAACTTCTAATCTTTTTCGAAATTAAAGCCCTAGTGCACATTTAGTTGACACCACCTCTGAAGTATTAATAATTCTTTCCAAAATTAAAAGATTTATTGAAATTCGAACTCTTTGAACTAGTTTCCAGATTGAGTACCGCGCCTAAAATTTGTTTTAAATCTTTAGAAGACAGGAAATTTTGTTTACGCAATAACACAAAGTTGAGTTGCGAGATTTAAAAAAATTAGTACTTTTTTTACCATGTAGTAGAAAAAATTAATATTGTTTTATTTTTCTTTGCTTACAGAGAACACCGGAGAATGCGAATAGTTCCGAAAAATACTTTTCTGAAAATGAGAAATATTCTCGACCTGCAAAGCTTTTGAATTCTCAACAGCAATATTCAAAAGGAAAATTGGAGCATATAACCTTCTATTGAGAATATTTAACTTTCATCAGGTGCAAACTTTTTTTATTATATTCAGTACATATGCAGGGTTAATGTACTACTATTGGCCAGAAAATAAAGCAAAAAAATGTTTTCACCATGAAAATTTTAAGCTGAATTAATCATTTATCATCCCACATTTGTAGCATTAATCTGACTGGATGAAAATAATTCGAGCAGGGAAAATTCGCACTACAATATGCGAGACCCATCTTTACAAACATTTGTTTAATCTAAACAAGTATTCAATTTAAATAGATTACGCCAACATTCTTCTAGCGGGCAGTTGAAATTTCAACTTAAAAATGATACGCATTCATCCAAAAATGGAATTGTTAAATTTTCAGTTGAAAAAATTAATTTGCAACAAAATAGTTAAACTTTCAAGAAGGGCCATCTATTCGTCATCGGGAAAGGTACTATGCGTTATCTAAGTTCGTAAATTTGATTTCACCGACCCCACCTTACCCTAGTTACCAACCCTAATTTTTGGGGCTACCCTTCCCCACCCCTCAAACTGGTAACGTAGGATGGCCACTAATCTACGATTGACTGATAATCCAAAACAACAGTCATTAAAATACTTTCGGAAGCAATTCAACGGGAACCCTGTGAATTATATAGCTTTAACAAGGTCTTGCATTCAAAGCATATACGATCTTAATAATTGCATTCTACGATTTCGATGAAATCTCTTTTGACAGGGTTATCAATAGTTGATGATTCTTCTTTTAAAATATCATTACTTTCTGTTGACGAAACCCAAGAATTCCCTCACAGCAAGTTGTTAAATTTGGAATATCCCTAGGGTATTTTGGCAGGACGTGGGATATCCTGAAAAATGTCCACAAAAACTCCCGAGATATCGGTGGCATATTTTTATGTGAAACTACTGTTTGTAATTATAATGTTGTTTTTATTGGAATCTACTACGTATTGAAGTAGTATAGCTATGTACGTTCTGGTTTACCTCGGTCGGTAATGCAGATTTCCAATGTACCAACAGATGGCGCCACCGTCG
>CAKNXH010052723.1:0-16670 GCA_932178445.1 Andricus quercusramuli
ATTCACAGTGGCTCAATATGTTAATCGCGCCGCTGTTCATGTTGATTTTTGCCCGTTTTGCAACGCCATTGCTGCGCGTATATATTCCACGAAGAATTGTATTATTACGTCCCAGTATTGCCAAGACATCACCAGTGGATGTTGTTAAAACAGTTTGCTCCTCGATTGGCATAGGCTTAGATGCACCATGTTCTTTTCTCAATGAAAGTGGTTTATCCTGAGGAAAAATGTATTTTCGAATTTCAAATACTCGGTCTGGTTTTGTGTTGGGGATAAGTCTAATAAATCTGAGTTGATGAAGTGGAAATCCGAATATGGATGAAGAAGGATGCCTGGTAGAAGACCTGTACCTGGCACGAAGAGAAGGCTCGGCAGAAGGAGACCTGGACCTGGCACGGAGAGCAGGCTCGGCAGAAGGAGACCTGGACCTGGCACGGAGAGCAGGCTCAGCAGGAGGAAGAGTTCTTTCTGGAGAATGTCTGTCAGGAGAAGAAGATTCACGACGACGGGCAGATGGAATAGGGGCGCCATTAGGTAAACAGTCGAATTGTGAACTGAATTCTGCAAAAAGAAAGATGATTAAATTTATTTTAACTACATTGATATACCATGAACTCCTTGTAGCAAAGTTGCTACGTGTCTAAGGCATGCTGTGCGAGAAACTTCAGCGGTTCGCCCCGGTTGAGGGTATAGGATTTTAAGAAATTATCGACCGGTAAATAAATTAGCTCTTATTTTCCGGCTTTTTCCCGGACTCAAAAAAATTGCAGCTCATTTCAACTAACGCGAATTAACTCCAAGGCATTGAATGGCAATTTTAAATACAATTGCAGTTTTTCAACAGATAAAAGGTGACGGTTTTCCAGAAAAGGGGAAATAGGTGACACGCTATGGTGACTTTAGGTACAAAACAGATTTCACTAATTTATTCTACTCACCAATAGAATTCAGAATGATGACAATGGTGAATATCAGAGTATAAAGGGTCCTCATTTCTTTTCACGCAGGAAAAAAAGATCAACACAAAATTTTTAGAATACCGTCACTAATTATTAACTTGGTCTTTCCTTTATATATAATATTCTGAGATATTTATGTTCTTTATCTTTGCTTGCATAGATCGTGAATGTCTAATTTTCGTGGCTTTGGTGATGCAAAAAGCAAATTTGCAAATTTACTTAGCATTAGATAATTTATTCAAACCAGTGGTGATTAATTCCTTGCACGTCTATTATTATATGACCTTGAGAAACTCAAACAATTAAGAAAAGTAAACGACAGTTAAAGTCTCTTTAATTTTTGCGTTATTTTTCAATGCGATTTTAAATGAATAACTTAGTTTTTAACCAGACAATTGAATTTAGAACTTTTTACCAAAATAGTTGAATATCCAAGCCAAGAAGATGTATTTTCGACAGCACAGTAAATTTTCGATACGAAAATATGAATTGTGTATCGAGGACGTGCATGAGAGTATTTTGACGAGTGTGAACCTGCTGCCCGAGAAAATATATAACATGCAAATATTCGCCAAAAAAATGCAGCATCTATTAGTCACATTCACAAAATTAGGCTTGCAAAATATAATCTATGTCAAATCTAATTTTCTGAATTATATTTGTATAAAGAAAAATGTACTTGATTTAAAGATAAATACATAGCTCGAAATACATCTCTATATCTCTGATACAAAGAAATAGGTTTATCTAACCCAAAAGTATGAAATTATTGTTGCACATAACGATGTTGAAAAATCTTAATTCATTCAAAGAACCACGTGTGGAAAAAATAAGTTCAACCTCGCCAACAATTTATGAAATTGAGATGGTTATCATTTCCATAAAAACGATTTTCAAATATAATTCGTCGAATTGTTTCTCATGTTTTATTTGTACCTGACTTTTGATGTATACAGATTTACACTTAATTATCTGACGGATTAATTCCTCATTCAGTGAGCTTATATTTACCCAGACTAAAAAACATTGACAATCGTTTCAATTAAAAAATCTTTACTAGCTGCTACGATTTTCAATAATCGTTGAATCCTTCAGAACCTTTCATTGACACACACAATAACATTTTTCAATCCATCGAAACTAGATTTCTGGAGAATTATTTCAGGACTATCCACCTTTTTCTTCTTAGCCTCAACCTCGCCCTGCTGTGTGTCATTGTTAGTCACGTCCTTGTACTTCTTGCCGTCCCTCCGAAGTATCGCCTTGTTGCCATGAGCGGTCGTCAACACGAGCGTGCATTTGCTTAATTCAATGGTTTAAAGGTATAAAGGCGAATTCCCGAAACAGAAGTATGATTCTATTATATCTAAGTGCTGTTGGAATTTTGCCCAAGTTACCGAGTCAAAGGTAATTCCCCTACCAGAACCGTTCCTAATTTGAATAACGGGTTGAAATTTTCCATGCGATTGAACCTCTAGTCCAATCAGAATCGTCTCGGAAAATTAATGATTAAGTCGGTAAACAGTTGGCAGAATCATTTGTTGTGTGGTGCTCTTCGTGAAATTTGTAGACATCATGGCCAATCGTTTAAAAGCAGCTTTAGTGAGTATTTTTTTTAGAGGTGTTGATATAGTTTGATCCTTTTTATTTTTGGTGTTTTAGGAACAGTTTCATTCTTCATCCTCAGCTTTTCCAGCCGAAAATAATCTGTTCTATCAATTAGGACAGGCCACAAGCCCTATTTGCCGCCATTTTGTAATTAAGCGACACCCCCTAAACCAATCAGGAGATGGCACAACCCCCATGATTATGCCACTCTTTGTAATTAGACTAAGCTCCTCAGTAAATCAAGAGAGACAAAGTCCCATCTTTTCAGAGTATGCATTAAAAATATTTCCGCTGATTAAAAAAAATGTGTTTTCGCAACACATATAAACATTAACAATTAGAAAGAATATTTTGTATTTTAGAATAATTGCACTTGTATCTTAAGTCTTGTATACAATCTATATTTTCTTTGTATTGAACCGTCTCTAATGAGCCGATTCCACTGTTGTTAAGAAGCACACTTCTCTTATTTTCACACTTTTTGTGCAATTATTCTACACAAATTGACTTTCTTGAGTATATGTTTTTTTAAATTGATCTTTGGAACCATACTATTGCTATCTGACGTTGACCCATTACTTTCTGTCTATTGTAATGTGGTCTCTCATACGGAAGTAATTTTAAGTACATCATTATAAGCCAACGATAACTTTAATATCTGTTTCCACATAAGAGGGTGTGGGGAATTGATGAAAGATTTGAGCCTTGCGAATGGTAATACATTTACTTTTTACTGTAATTACCAGTTATTTGTGAAATTCGTATCCAACATCGGATTACAAACAATAATATATTTTACTTGTACATTTTCTTAAATTGAATTAGGTTGTAGAGAATTTTAGTTTACGTATCGTTCACGTGTAATATTCTAAAATTCTTACTGATAGCTTCATTGTTGCCCATGGGAGTTTCCTTCAATTCAGATCGGCTCAATACGTAAATCGCGCCGCTGTTCATGTTTATTTTCGCCCGTTTCGCAACGCCATCAATACGCGTATATATTCCACGAAGGATTGTATTATTACGGCTCAATATTGCCAAGACATTACCAGTGGATGTTGTCAATACAATTTGCTCTTCGTTTGGCATAGGCTTAGATTCACCACGTTCCCTTCTCAATTCAAGTGATTTATCCTCAGGAAAAGTATATCTTCGAATTCCGAAAACCCGCCGCGGATTTTTGTTGGGAATAAGCCTAATAAATCTAATTTGTTCAGGTGGAAATCCTAGTATCAATGTAGGATAATGCCTGGCGGAAGGAATCCTGGACCTGACACGAAGAGAAGGCTCGGCAGGAGGAGACCTGGACCTGGCACGGAGTGAAGGCTGGCCAGGAAGAAGAGTTCCTTCTAGAGAATGTCTGTCAGGAGAGTAAGGGGGTTCACGACGAGGAACACATTGAGAAGGCTCGCCGCTAGGTAAACAGTCGGACTGCGAACTTAGCTCTGCAAGAAGGGAAAAGCGTTCAAAGTTATGATACTTCACACTTGAAGCCCTGATTGAATATTTCTATTGAATAGTTGAATAATTATTTATTTAGAATATTTCTAATATTTCATCTACTAAAACTTCCGTTAACTGGGGTGAATTGTTACAATGATTTTTACAAAATCATGAAAGGCTTAATAACTGTATTTTCAAGCTGATCTCGGGCTCACTAGATCACGCAATGTCTCTACTTTATTGCCCATACAAATAAATAAAAAGATATTTATTTATTTGTGACAGTTTTCGAAAAAAGGAAATATGTGATACTCTGTGATGGCTGCTAAGTAGCAAAAAGATTAAAATAATTTATTCTACTTACCAATAGAATTTAGAATGACGACAATTATAAAGATCAGAGAAAACAGGATCCTCATTTTTTGGGGGCAAGAAAAAAAGATTCACGCAGAATTTTGAGAACAGCGTAACTAATTAATAATTTCATGTTTCATTTATATATACTACTCTAAGATCATTATGTTCTTTATCTTCTCTCGCATAGATTGTTAAGGCTTTATTTTTGGGGCTTGGTGACGCAATAAGCAAATTCACTTAGCATTGAATAATTTATTCAATCCAGTGGTGATTAATTTTTCGTAAGCTTATCATTTCACCTTGAGAAACTCAGATAATTAAAAATAAACTAAACGCTAATTTTTTGAATGCGAAGTTCTTGATTTGAAGAAAAAAGGGAATTTTTTCGAAAACAATTTGATTTTTGAGAATAATAGCAGCTCAAAATGAACCAAATACATAGAAAACAATTGCTACCTGACGTTGTGCTATTACTTTCTATCTACTGTAATGTGGTCTCATATACGAAAGTAATTTCAGGTACATCATTATAAGCCTATAATAACTTTCCTGTTTCAATAAGAGGGTCTAGGGAATTGACGAAAGATTTGAGCCTCGAGAATGATATTACATTGACTTTTTATTGTAATTAACAGTTATTTTTAGAATTCAGATCGGGAACGATGTACTTTACATTTTCCTAAACTCAATTGTGTTGTAGAGAATTTTGGTTTACATTTCGTTCACGTGTAATATTCCAAAATTCTTACTAATTGCTTCATTGTTGCCAATGCGAGTTTCCTTCAATTCGCATGGGCTCAATACGCTAATCTCGCCGCTGTTCATGTTGATTTTCACTCGTTTTGCAACGCCATTGATACGCGTATATATTCCACGAAGAATTGTATTATTACGTCCCAGTATTGCCAGGACATCACCGGTGGATGTTGTTAAAACTATTTGCTCCCCGATTGGCATGGGCTTAGATTTACAACGTTCTTTTCTCAATTCAAGTGGTTTATCCTGAGGAAAAGTGTATCTTCGAATTTCGAATGACTGGCGTGGATTAGTGTTGGGAATAAGCCTAATAAATCTAAGTTTTTGAATTTGAAATCCAAATATGGAAGAATTATGCCTAGCAGAAGACCTGGACCTGTCACGAAGAGAAGGCTCGGCAGAAGGAGACCTGGACCTCGAACGAAGAGAAGGCTCAGCTGAAGAAGACATGGACCTGGCAGGGAGAGAAGGCTCAGCAGGAGGAAGAGTTATTTCTGGAGAATGTCTGTCAGGAGAAGAAGATTCACGACGACGGGCAGATGGGATAGGGGCGCCATTAGGTAAACAGTCGAATTGTGAACTCAATTCTGCAAAAAGAAAAATGATTAAATTTGTTTCAACTGCGTTGATATATCATGAACTCCTTGTAGCAAAGTTGCGTGGCAAGACTTAGAGGACATAGGGGAAAGCGTTCAAATCACGCAATGTCTCCACTTCATCGCCCATATAAATAAATACATATTGATTTGAAAGAGTCGAGTATTCCTAAAAAATCAACATCTCACATCGGTCAAAGGGTAGATCACACCAACTTTCAGAAGTATCTTGTCAAGAAGGAATTCCTAAATAGCTCAAATACATTATGAATACATTCAAAAAACATTTTACACTGAAGAATAACGTTAAAAAAATATAAATACACAGTACAAACACATGTAACAGTACTCGGTTCTAACCACGAAAAACATTCTCATAGGCTTTGAAATAGTCGGAAACTTTAATTGCAGCGATTTGTTCCGTTGCGGGATGAATCGCGACAACTACATATTACCTTATTATATTCATTAACAAGCTTTCTTCTTACAATGATCAGTGGAATATTTGTTCTGAAAATCATAAAGAACTCATATTAACAACTCTTAACAATTTTAAACAATCTAGATACTTTTTACATCACGTTAAGGCATGCTTTATGAGAAACTTCAGCGGTTCGCCCCGCTCTCTCATTTCCTGGCTTTTCCTGGACTAAAAAAATTGCAGCTCATTTCAGCTCACGCCAATTAACACTAAGGCATTGTAAATGGCAATTTTGAATAAAATTTCAGTTTTTCAAGAGACGAAAGGTGACAGTTTTTCAAAAAAGGGGAACTAAGTGACACTCTATATGGCGACTGTTGGGTAGAAAAAAGATTTCAATCATTTATTCTACTCACCAATAGAATTCAGAATAACGAAAATGGTGAATATCAGAGTATAAAGGGTCCTCATTTCTTTTCATGCGGGAAAAAAGATGAACACAGAATTTTTAGAACAGCGTAACTAATTATTGATTTGATGTTTCATTTATATATACTATTCTTAGATATTTATGTTATTTATCTTCGCTCGCATAGATCGTGAATTTCTTATTTTCGTGGCTTGGTGACAGAAGAAGCAAATTTACTTAGCATTAAATGATTTATTCAAAACAGTGGTGAATAATTTTTTGCACGTTTATTATTATTCGACCTTGAGGAACTCAGGCAATTAAAAAAAACTAAACGCTAGTCGAAGAAAAATGTACTTGATTCAAAGATAAATGCATCGCTCGAAATACATCTTATACAACACATCTCTAATACAAAGAAATTGGTTTATCTAACCTAAAAGTATGAAATTATTGTTGCAAATTAATATTGACCTCAGGCAGTGAAATATTAACAAAGCTATTACTAAAAATTATTACTATTACTGAAACTATTACCCTCTATGGACAAAAGTAAAACTTTTTTCTTTATTTAGAAAATGCGATTCCTTGATTCACAAAAGCTTATCCTAAACGATAAATTATTGAGAATATGAAAAACTTTATCTCTTCAGATGAAGAGGGCAGGGCGTCTGGCATTTACGGGGTTTGAAAGGAGGGTCATTTGCCAGATATAGTTGCCACAAACTAGGACTTACACTCCCACTTCACGAAAAACGCCACCAGCTCTTGGACTATTATAAAGTGCGAGAATAATGTATTTTACTTTTACACTTCCTTAAGTCAAATTATGGTGTGGCAGAAGAATGTGTTCTCTCTGGAAAATGTCTGGTAGGAGAATAAGAAGGTTCGCGACGAGGAACCCTAGAAATAGGGTCGCTATTAGGTAAACATTCGAACTGTGAACTCAACTCTGCAAGAAAAAAGAGGATTATACTTATTTTAGCTACACGAAGAAAAATACGGATTTAGGAACAAGTTTTGAAAACTAAAAATTTAAAAGTGAATCTCAAAAATCTTGGATCGTGTTCAGAAATTCAGGACTGAAAAATTTAATTTAGGAATCGGGATCCACGATGAATATTTTGAGCCTCTTTCCCGACTGAGTCGGGACTGATTACTAAACTGTAGGCAGCCACTGTAGGCTACCAGTGTACGCAACACTCTCTTTCTGGATTTAGCGCTGAGCGTACAGTACTCTTCTAGCAAAATTCATCCTGGATCCGATTTGCTCAAAATACAGGAATCAGTTCCTATTTTTCAAATTCCATTTTTCTCCGTGTACCTTAAAATATCATGAACTACGTTTGGTATATCGCGAAGTCTTCGTGGCAAAATTTTGAGGACTTTGGGGGAAGTGTTCAAAACTGTAATATTTTCCACTTGGAGTCCTATCTGAATAAATATCGTTACTCTTTTCCCTATTTCAAAAATGATAGTCGAATAGAATGAGAATAACGCTTGATACCACTGTAATCAGGTTAGTTACGCTAAACAGAAAAGCTGAAGTTTAAATTATTTTAAAAGAGCAAATAAAGGAAGGCACCCACCTGGCAGTTGTCTGCCGCCCAACGTGGTTTCTCTCATGGTTCCTTCTTCTCTTTCGTAATCCTTTTTACATAATTGACTGATTCTGTGCTGACACGTGCACTCGTTAAGAGTTGAGAATAACGAATCATTCCATAGCGGTGTTCCCGTCCTTTGTCTCTCATGAACCGGGTCGCCGCGCGCGTGCGAAGGCTGAAAACCAATGAAGGGTGAAAACCATTTCTATATGTTGATTGGTCAACGTGCTGATCCTCCGCAGCATCATGATCGTGCTCAGACTACCTCATTTCTGTCGTTATTCCCTACGACCATGACCCAACCTACTTGTGGTCTATCCGAAAGACCTTCCATTTGCGTCCAACTTGCGCATACCATTACACGGCCATCTTGGTTACCATTCAACACAGCCGCCAGCTGTATACTTATTCAATATGGCGGTGTAGCTGGTATCGTTGCTGATTGGCTGCAATTTTTGTTTACTTGCGCGTGGCTAGATCTTGTATGGATTTGATTATGCTAAGCTTTCTTGCACGAGCGGGAATCTCATGCACTGCGCATGTGCTAGGAAACCTCATCTTCTTAGTCCCTGGCTAAGTCCTACGTCCACTGCAACTAGTGCCGCAGAGTCTAACAGTTGTTTTTGTGGGTGGCATATCCACCCCTTTAATTCCTCTCAATTGGATATGAAATAAGTGGCAGTAAATGAAAGGAATTAAGAAAAATAATCAATTATTTATTAAGTTAGAATCCCGCGGTCTAGCAAGTATTGTAACTCCGGTCTGATGACCCAAATTTTCTTTTTTGACAGGTGAAGAGTTCCTTTCTTTTAGGTTATGTGATTGGTATTAAAGGTATAAATTTAGTTTTGTTAAATTAGTGATGAATTGAAAATTACTGATTGAAGTTTGTAATTAAATATTAACCGTCGAACTCTCATATTCTAGGCTAATATTTTATTAAGCATTTCAAATTTTATAGAAATCAAGCAAATTTAGTTTCAGTAAAATTAACAAGTACTGTTAATATCTAAAATTTCTCTTAAAATAATAGCCGTAGAACTCTTATATTCTAGGCTAGTATTGCGACTGTTAGAAGACAGCTCACGTATTAGATTCGTTAGTCTAAACTCATTTTCCCATTGAATTCTTGAAGCTAAATACTGTAAATTTACATGTTTTGTACGGGGTAACGAATTACCTCGTCACAATATACCGCCTTATCTTGCTGTCGACAGTGAGAGCTGAATATGTCTTGTCATGGGAGACACAACGGCAGTCCAGCTTGTGATGTACTTGTTTCGAGTACTTTATTTTGACGATCAATTCTTTTAATTTACCGACCGGTGATAGAGTATTGCGTTTTTAAAAAGATATTATGAATTCCGCCTCGTCATCACTGTCAAAATCCTCCTCTACCTCATCAATTTTTTGTATTTTCAATCCTAAAAGAAAGTCTTGAGCAACTAATTTCTCAATGTAAGCCATACACCTAAAATGCTGCTCTTCTGTATCAAATGATATTCCACCTAAAATCATCATTGTTCCAAATTCCTTTATGAACGTCGTATTACTCGCAGCATTATCAAGAGTTATTCTGCTATCTTCTTTTGCAGTTTGTATTTCTTGATGAAGTCATGAAAGAGATTTGCTATATCTTTTCCGGTGCGGGCTTCATTTTATGCAGCAAACTCCAAAGTTAAAGATTGAAGTTTCCACTCATCATCGATATAATGACCTAATTACACTGATAGAAATGGTTGCGCTGATTTAACCATACCATCGTAGGCTGAAAAATTACGAGTATATTTATAATATAATACGTGTAATTCAATCACAAAGAGTATGAAAGGCACTTACTGAAACATGGTAAATACAACTTATTTATATTTGTGGTACAAAGTTGTAATATATGTGTTGCTATTATATAAAATGTGTAATCCTATAAACATTTACCTGAGACAACTATCTTTAAAATGTTTACGTTTAGCAATACCCCTTGTATGAATGATTTACTCGACTCGGTTTGTTTTGTTTACAACAGGCGCATCTCTCTCGCGCCTGCGCATCTGCCTTCATAACCAACAGGAATCGGATGGCCAGAACAGCCATCCTGTATGGCTGTAGCTATACCAGCAATGAAATAGGGTTCATCTAATCATAAATATTGTTGTACCGCCAATTTATTTCTATCAGTGTAGGAGGTAATTAGCTACGCATTAACTGAGTTACATAAAATAATACTAAACTCGAGCCATAAAAAATATACGTTCAATATATTTTTAGGCATATTCAGAACACTTTGAATTTCTTTCTTAACATTTTTTGTCACAAAAATATCTGGGTTTAATACTCTGTTGAAAAAAGGAAAAACAAAGCGTTCGAAAGCTTGTCTGACAGTTTCAGACTTTTAAATAGGCCCTTCACTTATGTTATTTTTAACTTTCAGTATATTATACATTTTAAAACATTTTTATTGAAATAAAATTTATTTGAATTTTTAATAATGCAGAACAGACTATCATTGATAAAGTAATCTTAATTTTGTTTTCATTCGAAAAAAGGGACAAAAAGTAAATTTACCGGTAATGCCAAAGAAACGTGTAGTAGTGATAGAGGTCCATGCTTTGTAATTTTTGCATTACGTTTGCTTGCATTTCCAGAAAATTTTCCGTACTCAAAGAATGTAGGTCTGGGGCATCGACGAAAGATTTGAGCCTTGGGAATTATATTACATTGACTTTTTATTGTAATTAACAGTTATTTGTGTAATTTTTATCAAACATCGGTTCAAAAACAACAATGTTATTTTACATTTTCTCAAGTTGAATTATGTTGTAGATGATTTTAGTTTACATTACGTTCACGTGTAATATTCTAAAATTCTTACTAATTGGTTCATCGTTGCCTATGGGTGTTTCCTTCAATTCATATCGCCTCAACACGTTAACTGCACCGCTGTTAATGTTAATTTTCGAACTTTTTCTAATTCCATTGATACCCGTATATATTCCACGGAGAATTGTATCATTACGTCCCAATATTGCCAAGACATCACCAGTGGATGTTGTTAAAACAATTTGCTCCTCGATTGGCATGGGCTTAGATTCACCTCGTTCTCTTTTCAATTTAAGTGGTTTGTCCTCAGGAAAAGCATATTTCCGAATTTCGAATAACCGTAGCGGATTATTGTGGGGAAGAAGCCTAATAAATCCAAGTTCATCAAATGGAAATCCGAGTATGAATGAAGAGCGGCGCTTGGCAGGAGACCTGGACCTGGCGCGAAGAGAAAGCTTGGCAGGAAGATGAGTTCCTTCTGGAGAATGTCTGGCAAGAGGAGAAGGTTCACGAAAAGAAGCTGACGGAATAGGGGCGCTATCAGATGAAAACTCGGACTGTGAACTTAACTCTGCAAGTAGAAAAAGAATTACATTATTTCAAAGTGAGTTAGCATATCCTGAAATTTTCGTGGAAAAATCGTGGCCAGAGTCTGGGGACATTGAGGGAAGCGCTCAAAGATGTGATACTTCACACTTGGAGTCCTGATTGAATATTTCTATTGAATATTTGAATATTCATTTATATTGAATATTTCTGATAGTTCATCTGCTGAAACTACCGTCAACCGAAGCGAATCTTTACAATAATTTCTGCAAAAGAAAATAATACATTGGTGGATTCGTTGTAGCAGGTAGAGATACACTATCTCGTAATCTACAATTCTTTCAGTAGTTGAGAACAATCCATCACCTAAGTAACTTAAATACAAATGTGAGAGAAAGCAAAATGTGTCTTTCTTGAATTTCGAACATGTTAAATCGCACCCATGAATTGCAGCCACTACCTTTTAGAGGAAAGGTTGCATCTTCCCTGAACACTAGCATTTTTAAAAATATTTTTTGAACTTCTTCGAGGAATTTCACATTTCAAATGTGGATGCCAGATTGCACACATATCCTGGTTCTACAATAGCTTCCATCTGCTCTTTATATCTTAAATGATGATCACTATTTAATCCTAGGTCTCTGATGATATAAAGTCTCTGTGTTAGTTCTGACTATATCCAACCTATTCTTTGTAGCCTTATTATCTTTATTAGTCCCCGCAGTCTTTATCCTCAACTCGCTTTAAATGCTTCATAAGACCGTCCTTTAGTTCTCGGAGGCAGCCAGAGGAGTCCATTTCAAGTTGTTTCTTCACTTCTTCATTGTATTTGGGTAGGAAAAAGGCTATTTCGTTTGCAAGCATCTCTCCCCATTCCCCCTTGGAGATCAGGGTTGTTGATTTTGCCCTCGGACCACAACATTTTGTGAACACCCCGTGAGGGAGGTTCTTTCTTTGGTTTATACATCCTGGGTGGTAGAAAGTCCCGCATCTTTTGCATTGCACAACATCAGTTGCTATTTTTCCATTACATCCCCGACATAATCTCTCATCGTTCTTCAGAGACTTTTCAATTTCGGCTTTGTTATAAGCCATTATATATGGCTCCAAAACCCAATCATCACCACAATTTACTCTTAATTCATTTATCACACTTACTCAATTGGAACTTGTTTAATTTCAAACAATGTAGGTACTTTTTACATCACGTCCAGCTCATGGCTTGCAAAAAACTGTAGCGATTCATCCCGATTGACGGTATAGGAATTTAAAAAATTACCGACCTGTAAATAAATTTACTTTCACTTTCTGTTTTTTCCCGGACTTAAAAAATTGGGGAAATAGGTGAAACTCTATGATGACTGTTAGGTAGCAACAATATTTTAATAGTATATTCTACTTACCAATAGAATTCAGAAAAACGATAATTTTGAATATTAGAGTGTGAAGGATCCTCATTTTTTTTTAATTCAGGAAAAAAAGATTAACGCAGCATTTTTAGAACAGCGTAACTAATTATTGATTTGATGTTTCATTCATATATACTATTCTGAGACATTTATGTTTTTGATCTTCTCTCGCATAGATTGTGGAGGTCTCATTTTCTTGGCTTGGTGACGAAATAAGCAAACTTACTTATCATTAAATAATTTAGTCAACCCAGTGGTGAATAATTTTTTGCTTATTTATTATTTTACCTTGAGAAACTTAGAAAATTAAAAAAGTAAACTTAAATGAATTTCCTACAGAACAGGAAAGTTTTGACACTACAATACGGATTTGCAACTGATAAGATAATTTTTAACTAATTAGTTGATTTTCCAACCAAAAAGGATGTTCCTCGAACAAAATTGTTGTATTTTCATTAAAATAAGGAGAAAAAAAAGTTCCAATCCAAAGTAGTGAACTTTGAAATCGTTAGCATGGTAGCACTGAAAACTGACAGTTAAAAACATCATAGTTGAAAACGTTGAAAATCGACCCTATTTTTTACTCAAATTCTTAGACTTCCCAATCAACATAATCGTGAAATCTTAACGATAATTTTTCAATTTACTCGAGAAGAATTACATGTAAAATCAAGTGCCTTGTACTAGGACTCACGACTTTAGAATTTTTCATGCCGGTTGTGAGGAATGTAACATAACCTTTTAATTGGACCGTGTTACTCGTCTTACTGTTTTATGAGGGGTTCTTTTCCTACAAGAACATTCATGATACTTTTTCAAATCCACGACAAATAAAAAGAAATCATACAGTGATTTGTGCCCAATAAACACCCAGCTCAGAATCTTTGTTTATTGAGTTTTAAATTTATGTTATTGTGTACTCAAATTGTTGTATGTGATAATATCGATTAAGGGTCTTACAAATTTTTGCCATCATTATTAAGTACAATATTTCAAATTCGAATATCCCGCCCACGTGGCCACTTGCGATTTTAATTCCCTCAGTTCTCACGTGAGCGCACGTGTCGCTCAATAAGCGTCCATTTTGGAAATATTTGTTTCCAATTCTCATCGCGAGGCTTAACCTCCAGCAGCTCATCCAACAAGGCACTCCCTTTGCACCCAAAAAAACGTCTTGGTTGTTTTGGAAAATTAACAAAGATGTAGCTTCCGGAAGCTACGACCATGATCGTTCGCCGAACAATCGATCCCGACGCTACCGGAAATAATACGTCATCCGATTCGTCGCTTCCCAGAAGAACAGAAATTGATCAAGTCAGGAAAATCACTCAACAAAGAACCGAAAGCGAAAGAAACACTTACTTCAAATTGAAGATCTCAAAGACCTGAATTGTCTAGAAGAGCACACTTGAGTTGAAATTGCTCAAATGATCAGAATGGCCACATCAGCGTGGACCTTGGTTGTTTCTGAACTGAGAAGATAAGAAGGTCCAAGCCTGCTCAACAAAGAAGCTTTACGCTACTATCTGAGTCTCCAATCCAATGAAAAGGGTAAAGCCTGAAACTTAAAAACAGAGAGAAACCTCCAACGAGAATGAGCATTGGGCGAAAATCATTTGATTGCCGCTGAAACCTAAAGGTCACTCAGAAGAATAACAACATTGTACAAATCATTATTATTGTTATAACAAATGAATTCAGGGCTAACCCTAAAGAAGAGAAATGCAATGTTCACGGAAGGTCGGCGAGATTCGTAGTCTTGTACACGATTGAAACCCAAAACAACTTTTGACTTGCTCAGTGTTGCCTATGGGAGTTTCATCCAATTCATACTTGTTCAGCACATCAACCGCGCTGCTGCTCATATTTAATTTCGAACGCCATGAGTACGTGTATATATTCCACAAAGAATTGTATTATTACGCTCTAATATTGCCAATACGTCACCAGTGAATGTTGTTATAAAATTTCACTCTTCGGTTGGAATGGGCTCAGACGCAACATGGAAAAGTGTATCTTCGAATTTCGAACACCTGGACCGGATTTTTTGGGAAATGAGCCTAATAAATCTAAGTTGCTTAAGTAGAAATTCGAGTATGAATTAAAAACGATTTCTGAAAGAGGGTCTTTGTCATTGACAGAGATCTCAGCCTTGAGAATGACAATACATTGACTTTTTATTATAATTAACATTTATTTGTGGAATTGTTGACCAACATCAGATTAAAAACAATAACGTATTTTACTTTTACATTTTCTTGAAGTGAATTATGATGTGGAGGATTTTGGTTTACATTTCGTTAACATGTAATATTCTAAAACACTTACTGATTGCTTTATTGTTACCCATTGGAGTTTCCTTCAATTCATATCGGTTCAATAATTCAACCGCGCCGCTGTTCATGTTTATTTTCGACCGTTTTGCAACGCCATCAGGACGACTATATATTCCACGAAGAATTGTATTATTGTGTCCCAATATTGCCAAGACATCACCAGTGGATGTTGTTAAAACAATTTGCTCTTCGATTGGTAAGGGATGATATGCACCACGTTCTCCTCTCAGTTCAAGTGGTAGACCCTCAGGAAAGGTGTATCTTTGAATTTCAAATACTCGGTGTGGAACTCTGTGCGAAATAAGCCTGATAAATCTAAGTTTTTCAAGTGGAAATCCGAGAATGGATGTAGGAGAACGCCTGGCAGAAGTAGACCTGGACCTGGCATCAAGAGAAGGCTCGGCAGGAGGAGACCTGGACCTGGCACGGGGATAAGGCTCGGCAGGAGGTGACCTGGATCTTTCATGAAGAGAAGGCTCAGCAGGAGGAAGACTTCTTTCTTGAGAACGTCTGTCAGGAGAAGAAGAAGCAGATTCACGACGAGGAACACATGGAATAGGGGCGCCATCAGGTAAGAAATCGAATTGTGAACTCAATCCTGCAAGAAGAAAGAGGAATAAATTTTATTCCACACTTGACCGAAATGGCCACCTTTCGCCCCTGAGAATAGGGGCGAAAGTAGCATACATTTTCCGTAAACTGCATTTGTTGGGCGAAAGTTAAATCTGCGGAGCGAAAGTAAATTTAGCGGGGCGAAAGTAAAATTAGCGGGACGAAAGTAAAATTAGCGGGGTCAAAGTAAAATGAGCAGGGAGAAAGTAAAATTTGTGGGGCGAAAGTAAAATTAGCGGGGCGAAAGTGAAATTTGCGTAGCGAAAGTAAAATTAGCAGGGCGAAAGTAAATTTAGCAGGGTGAAAGTAAATTTAGCTGGGCGAAAGTAAAATTTCCGGGGCAAAAATGAAATTGATATTTGTATCTTTTTTTGATCAACGGTCGCCATATTGAGAATCTGAGTTGATCCGAGTCGATCAGAATTCGAGCCGCGAACAAAGCGTTATATTATTTATGCGTCGGACCCGCAAGACTGTGACGAAATTGATGAAAGCGTTCAAAGTTGTAATACTTAATACTTGGAGTCCTAATTGAATATTTCTATCGAATATCTGGATATAATTGAATTCACTCTCATTTTCTGGCTTTTTCCTGGACTCAGAAAAAAAGGAGAAATATATGAAACTTTATGACACCTTTTACTGTTAGGTAACAAAACCATTTCAATAATCTATTTTACTCACCAATAGAATTCAGAATAACGATAATGGTGAATACCAGAATATAAATGATCCTCATCTTTTTTTATGTACGAGAAAAAGATTAACGCAGAATATATACTATTCTGAGATATTTA